>JADRCD010238572.1:3102-17994 GCA_019843815.1 Montemys delectorum
TATAGATATAGATATAGATATAGATATAGATATAGATATAGATATAGGTAATGATTAGTTATCCCACCACTTTCTCTATTTTAGAAACCTCTCATTTCTGGCCAGGAGAGATAATGTTTGTGTCACAGTTCATATTGTACCTTCCACTAGAATGCCTACTATTTCTTGAGACTGACATCATGCACTGAAAGATGAAGGAGCCAATCCACTTCATAAGAACTTCACCTGCCAGGACAGAGGAGGGGGAAAGCAGGGGGAGAGAGTACTTAGCAGTTTTAAGAGACACAATTTAACAGGAAGCCTCTACTTAATATTCCGCTTGATCTGCCAAGTTTATAGCCTGGCAAATCTGAATACAAATGTCTATGCAAATGAGGATTCATTATTCTTACACGGTCTTTGTGTTGAAGCTTAATGTAACTTGGTTCCTATGGGTGCTTAGAGAATGTCGATTGCGAGACGGAAAGGATGAAAAGAAGAAAAATAGAAAGGGAAATAATAGAAATGGAAACAAATGTTTAACAGGCATCCAGCTTGAAAGGTGGAGATGTACAGGCACAACGCATTGTTACTGCAGACCCTTCTGGTTGCTTGTTCTAAGCTATTTCTTCCTCCTCAGCAACAGGGAAGTTAACCACTCAAGAACATTCCACCCAGAGAGGAAATACAACATTATCTTACTGATTCTAACACATTATTCCCATTATAAAACCAATTCTTCAATTGTCAAAAATTTTATCATTCTTTTATAATTATAGAGCTCATGAGTTGGAGGAACCTACACATTCTGATCTCTAAGAAGACAGCAAATGCCGAATAGCACTCTGCACACCAATCCCCTCCCTTTCATTAGAGATTTATTGCCATATAATACATAATTTACCTATAACAAAATCTAAAATTAATAAAATACACATCGAAAAAAACACAACAGTCCATCACCTTTCATTTATTACCATAACTCGCTGCATGCAAAGATTGCAAAAGCCCCAAGTTAGAGATTCTGAGAGGCTGCAAGTGATAATTATAGCTCATATACCATAGTCTATTGTCACGATGAATCTTTTGCATGGTTAGCTGTTGTTTACATACAAATACCTTCTCTGGAAATAAAACTGTGTGGAAGGGCACAGGAGCTGCAATGCTTAGCAGATAAGAGGATCCCAAGATCATGCTGAAAGCCGTGCTTCTTCATCCATATGGAAAGCACATTTGCATCCATCCAGTCAAATTAGCTCCATTAAAAAGGTGGTTATAATTAGCTCCTTTTTCTCGTTCACGGGTGAAATTCTTGCATGCCTTCTGTTTTGATTAAATCCACCATTGTCTTCCAATAGCTAGTGCTAATTCTTCCAAGGAAATCTTCACTTGAGGTGTTATTTTATCCTGCATCTCCGTTAGTTGTCTAATTTACGCCAAGTCCCTGCAGTGTTTCCTTAAGCCATCCTCTTTGTCTTGAAATTTACCAAATCTTACAAGAAATCAATACTTAATTGATTATTCACATTTCTGCAGCTTCAAACAGCAAGCACACATAAGATCTTAGAGGAGTGCCCAATTTCCAGTGCAGGAGGTTGCTTGGTGGCAGAGCTCTGCAAGTGTCCAACAGCAGGTATTCCATGGAGTGGTGTACTGGCGTCCTGTGCCAGCGTATGATAAAGAAAACAAAGATATTCTAACGAAGCAGGGAAACTTCCTGGGTGATGCAGAACCGTCTCCAGGCTTTGGATAAAAGGCAGAAGCAGGAGCAATTTGATTCCACAATATCATAATTATGTTATAATTATAAAAAATTGTTATTGCATTACTTCTTTTTTTTTCCCTTACGCTTGTCTTCCCGTGGCATTGATGTGGAATATCCCAAGTGCCACTGAAGTCAGACAGAGAACTCCACTCCTGGAAAGGGGGTGAGGCTGGCAGTGTACCTCTGGCATAGGATAAGGATGACAGGCACGTAACATTACGGAATGTAGGACAAATTTAAGCGAAAGAGAGGGAGAGACGGGGAGAGGGAAATCTGGAGACAGATGGCGATCTGGCTAGAAGCCAAAGCCAGTGAAATGAATTACACTGCTGAATAACTGTACACCATTGATTCTGCCACTTGTTGCTGCATGGTTTAAAAAAAAAAAAAAAAAAGCCCCAGTGTATGCTGGAATCATTTGTAATATGTGCAGCAGGCAAATTTCACACATAACTCCATAGTGACGAAGGCATGTGATAATGCTGTCTTGGGTAGGTGCGTAGGTGCGTGTGAATGAGGTTGCAGCAAGTGTGCATGTGTGTATGTGTGCTGAGAAAGCAACCCTGAGAGTTTATGTCTTTGTAAGTGGGCAATGAGAAAATCAACCTCTGCAATCCAGTCATTTTTGTTTACTGAAGAATGGAAGACTGGCATTCAGGGATGTGGCTATGTGCCACATATTAATGTGTGCTCACCAGCCCTCCTCCCCCACTTAAAATATGAGTGGCCTAAGACTGAAGTCCTCTGTAGATCAACCACGTGGGAGAGTGGGAGAAGCACCTCATGAGAGAACCTATCATCTCAAAACCTACAGAGGTAGCACAAGGAATCTAAAGAAGGCAGTGGTCTCTGAGGGGAGGAAGCAAGGCTGATCTCCAGGATAGGGTATTTGGGTGTTTTCAAAAGGACAGCCCGTTTCAGCAGATTGTTCAATAAATGCCTCATACCCAGGATGAAGGGAGACATTATAGGATGCCCAGGGGGCTTTGGAAATCAAATACAATGTTTGAGTAGCACAATTTGAGGTACATTATAAAAAAGCAATTTGAATTGCCAATGAGGCGACACATATCTGCATGCTAATTAGACCCCTGTCAGGCTCAGTCTGCAGGCTGGTGGGGATGGCAGAATTTGCTTGGAGCACTGTGGAGAGATTGTTTCTGCATAAATTACCAGCTTTGTCCTACTGATCATTTTCCCAAACAAACATGAAGAGTAAGATCAAAAGGCGATTCTAAAATTAAAATTATTGATTGACAAAGCCTCGCTTCAGAATCTAATTAGAGGAGGCACAAACAAAAGCTGATATTATTACTGACTGTGCCTGCACTAGCAGCGGATTGTGCAGGGTTTGTAATTTATCTATGTTTATGCAGCCAGGATATTAAAAATGTAATTAAAATGGTAAAATGATCTGATCAGAAATAGCCACCTAGTGGCAAGTATATTATTTTAAATAGATTATAAGGGCATCATTCTGTGAAAATAAAAAGCTTATTTTTTTTCCAAGCCTACCATGTCATAGAGATTTTGTGAAACAATTTATCTTTTTGCTAATAAGTTGTCTTTTGTGTTTTGTTCCATAGATAAGCAACATCATTTATAACCCTTATTTATATGCTAGTAAACACTGTGGTTGCAGGGACATCTTTCATAAGTGACTGTAGGCTTTCCTTATACATAGGACTCCTTAAAATGTGCTCTCTGTGCTTATACTTCACATTAAGTGTGGTAATTCCCTGAGTCTAATGACAGTGTAGGTAATGGTATTCTGCCTGCTGTACTTTCTCCTTTGAGATAGATCTGGACAGTTCTGGAATTTGGCATTAATGACCATCTCAGACCTTCGAAAAGAAGGAGATAAAGCAAAATCATGTGTCTACCAAGAGCTTTCTTCAAGTTAGTACTTCATAACAGAGGCAAGTAACAAAGTGATTCAAATGATTTCTAGGATATACCACCTCTCACTTAAAATACTTTGTAAGTGCTAACGAATTATTTTAGGAGCAAATTACTTAATATAAAATGTATTAACCAAGATGCATCTGCTATCATCTAATTGTGAATTTTGCAGCTAGGTTTCAGACTCAATTTTGTGATTCTTCAGTAAACCTTATAAAATCTATAACATAAATACTTTTAAGAAAAATGAGAACCTTAGTCCTGTGACGTCTATGTAGAAACATTAAAATATAGTTTTTTCTTATTTTTTCTTAATGAAATCATTGTATATCATGTTGAATCCCATTTAAAGTAATTCACAATGTAGGGTCTTGTCACAGTTCTAGGATCTTTTGTTAGGTACATTTAAAATGCCAAATTAAATATTAATACATGGCTAGAACTCAGCTATTTTGTAAGTCCTGAAACCTTATTAGTAAATCATGATCTGGTGACTGATGCAAGGAATTCGAAGGTGCTGAGAGAACAGATTGCTTCATGCATAATTATAAGCAAAAAGGGCCTTTGGACTCATCCCTGCAAGCAGGCTCATAGTTTTCTTAAATAAGAAACATGATCAACACAAGATAACACGTTGTACACAAAAAAAAAATTAGCATGAAGGCAGGGAAACATGCTGTTTTGCATGTTCAGTAGTAATCACTGGGTTAGAAATGTTCTGTTTCAGAATAATCTTTTATGCAGGTTCTTTGAGTCCCCAAACAAGCAAGGTATAGGTAGATCTCTTAGCTTCTGCAAATGTTCAAAATGGAAAAGAAAGAGGGATGAGATGGAGATCCAGAGGCACACTGCAGCTGTCCTCTACCAATACTAACAGAAGCAATGGATAACTTTAAAGAACTCCAACAAGTCCTTCAAGTAGGAGCTGTTCAATAGAGCTGCATACCTGAAGTTAGTCATAGCAAATTAAAAAGTCAGATGTGATTTGTCAGTGTCTTCTCTGTTATTTCTAGGAATATGCTGACTAAACATGTTACCACCCCTTCGAAGTGAGAGGCTTTTCAACACATGGCTTTGTATTAAAATGTGTTTGAATCACAGTTTGATCCTTTGATAACCCAGATGGGAAAACAGCTTTATTGGTGAAGTTTGTATTACACAGACGGGGCTTGATTTCTAAATCCCTGCAATGTGAATTAACATACTTCATTATAATATTTACCAATTATAAAGCATTTTCCTCTCAGTGGATACTATCCAAACTTATGGTGCATTCTGCTTTACCATCTGTTCTTTTCCCTGTTTAGCTTTAGTGTAACAGCCTACAATATGAACCATATAATGGACTTAAGAGGAGGAAGGACTGCTGGTATTTTTTCACTGTTCCTCTTTCAAGGCCATTTTTACTATTGTCACTGCATTAGCAAGGAAAAATTCAAACCAATATTTAGGCAATGGACAGCTTTAGTGGCAGCTTAAATTAGTGCATTTACTGAATATTTGTGTGTAGGTTTATGAATGTCATCATTATAAGTTATAATTAATTCATAGTTTATAGCTTTAAATAAAGAAGAGGATACATGTTTCAGAAGATCCATTCATCTACACACACACACACACACACACACACACAAAATTCCAAAGTTATGACAATTTCATCTTTAAATATTTTATAATTGTGATTTGTTCTACATTGAGAAAACTGAGAAACAAGAATCATTTTATATTTGATAACAAGAAATATCTTTTGAGTGTTTTCTGAGAATCTTCTTTAACATCTCCTAGGAGTATGAATGAAATCCACATTGCCTTATCTTCATAGATATGATTGTATTAGTTACCTTATGGAAACGCACACACACACACACACACACACACACACACACACACACAATACATGTATGCATAATAATACTGAATTTACATATGGATTTATATTTGAGACAGGTCTCACTATGCAGTTGTGACTGACTATCCTGTTATTCACTATAAAGACCAAACTGGCTTTAAAGTACGAGAGACTTGATCTGTCTCCCAAATACAATTTATATTTTTAAATGAACACAAAATATTTTTGTTTATATTCATTAATTTGGTGTGTGTGTGTGTGTGTGTGTGTATGTTTTGTGCAGGTTTGTGTGAAAAGGAAAGAGAGAGAGAAAGGAGAGGGGGGGGATAGAGGGAGAGAGGGAGGGAGAGAGAGAGAGAGAGAGAGAGAGAGAGAGAGAGAGAGAGAGAGAGAATCTATGACTGAGCTATAAAGATATGAGGGTTACTTGCAAGAATTAGTTCTCTGCTTTCTGCATGTGAATTTGAGAGATTGAATTCTCATCATTGGGTCCAAGGGATGGAGGCAGACATTGTTGCACACATTCCCATCTCACTTATGTGACAAATTCTTCCATTCCTGTTTAATTCTCTGACCTCACAACTTTTTTGAGTGGTGGAAATAAATGGACATATGGTATAGGAGGTTACAACTGTAAAATATTATGTATAATTTTTAAACAAAATGTTTAATACTCACAACCTAGTCTGTCTTACACTTCATTGCCAGCCTGCAGTTCTTTCTAATACTGAGTACCAGTTTCCTGAATTATTTCTACTGGGTATTTTATTTTAATGAAATACAAATACAGATATTGTATTGACTGCATTCCTACTATGAAATAGTTTCAAACTATTTAGAATCCAGTGTCTGAACAGAGGAATGGTTCAGTGAATAAAAGTACTGAGTGCATTTTTTTTATTAGATGTTTTCTTTATTTACAATATCTTCTTTCCCAGGTTCCTCTACAAAAAATAAAAATAAAATAAAATAAAAACACTAAAACAAACCCCTGTTCCCTCCCCCACCCCCTCACACCCCAACCCCAATTGCTTATTGGCCCTGGCACTCCCATACACTGGGGCATAGAACCTTCACAGGGCCAAGGGCCTCTCCTCCCATTGATGACTGACTTGACCGTCCTCTACTATACACATGCAGCTAGAGCCATGAGTTCCCTCCCCCCATGTGTACTCTTTAGTTGGTGTTTTAGTCCATGGGAGCTCTGAGGATACTAGTTAGTTCGTATTGTTGTTCGTCCTAAGGAGCTGCAAACCCTTCAGCTCCTTGGGTCCTTTCTCTAGCCCTTTCATTGGGGAACCTGTACTCAGTCCAATGGATGGCTGTGAGCCTCTACTTCTGTATTAGTTGGGTACTGCAAGGCATCTCAGGAGACAGCTATGTCAGGCTCCTGTCAGCCAGCACTTTCTGGCATCCAAAATAGTGTCTAGATTTGGTGACTGAATAGGGTAAGGATTCCCAGGTGGAGTAGTCTCTGAATTGTTCTTTCTGTAGTCTCTGATCCATAGTTAGTCTCTACAACTCCTTCCACGGGTATTATGTTCCCCCTTTTAAGAAGTAACAAAGTATCCACACTTTGGTCTTCCTTCTTCTTGAGTTTCTTATGGTTTGTACTTTGTGTATTTCGATCTTCTGGGCTAATATCCACTTATCAGAGAATGCATACCATGTGTGTTCTTTTGTGATTGGGTTATCTCACTCAGGATGATATTCTCCAGGTCCATCCATTTCCCCAAGAATTTCATAAATTCGATGATTTTAATAGTTGAGTAGTAATCCATTATATAGATGTACCACATTTTCTATATCCATTCCTCTGTTGAGGGACATCTGGGTTGTTTCCAGTTTCTGGCTATTATAAATAAGGCTGCTATGAATATAGTGGAGCATATGTCCTTATTACATGTTGAAGTATCTTCTGGGTATGTGCCCAGGAGTGGTATAGCTGGGTCCTCTGGTAGTACTATGGCCAATTTCTGGAGGAACTGCCAAATGATTTCCAGAGTGGTTGTACCTGCTTGCAGTCCCAATAGCAATGAAGGAGTGTTCCTCTTTCTCCACAACCTCACCAGGATCTGCTGTCACCTGAGTTTTTTATCCTAGCCATTCTGAGTGGTGTGAGGTGGAGTCTCAGAGTTCTTTTGGTTTGCATTTCCCTAATGACTAAGGATGTTGAACATTTCTTTAGGTGTTTCGCAGCCATTCGGTATATGTCAGTTGAGAACTCTTTGTTTGGCTCTGTACTCCATTTTTAAATAGATTTATCTGTTTCTATGGAGTCTAACTTCTTGAGTTCTTTGTATATATTGGATATTAGCCCTCTATCAGATACAGGATTGGTAAAGATCTTTTCCTAATTTGTTGGTTGCCATTTTTTCCTATTGACAGTGTCTTTTGTCTTACAGAAGTTTTGCAATTTTATGAGCACCCTTTAATTGATTCAGGATCTTAGAACATAAGCTATTGGTGTTATGTTCAGGAAATATTCCCCTGGGCCTATGTGCTCAAGGCTCTTCCCCACTTTGTTTTCTATTAGCTTGAATGTATCTGGTTTTATGTGGAGGTCCTTGATCCACTTAGACTTGAGCTTTGTACAAGGAGATAGGAATGGATCAATTTGCATTCTTCTACATGTTAACCGCCAGTTGAGCCAGCAGCATTTGTTGAAAATGCTGTCTTTTTTCCACTGAATGGTTTTAGCTCCTTTGTCCAAGATCAAGTAGCTATAGG
Organism: Montemys delectorum; assembly: GCA_019843815.1. NCBI lineage: Eukaryota > Metazoa > Chordata > Mammalia > Rodentia > Muridae > Montemys > Montemys delectorum. The sequence continues at coordinate 11,328 of JADRCD010238572.1, forward strand.
TTTGTGGGTTCATTTCTGGGTATTCAATTCCATTCCATTGATCTACCTGCCTTTCACTGTACCAATACCATGCAGTTTTTATCACAATTGCTTTGTAGTACCACATAAAGTCTGGGATACTGATTCCACCAGAGGTACCTTTATTGTTGAGAATAGTTTTGGCTATCCTGGGTTTTTTGTTATTCCATATGAATTTGCAAATTGCTCTTTCTAAGTCTTTGAAGAATTGAGTTGGAATTTTGATGAGGATTGCATTGAATCTGTAGATTGCTTTTGTCAAGATGTCAATTTTTACTATATTAATCCTGCCAATCCACGAGCATGGGAAATGTTTCCATCTTCTGAGATCTTCTTCAATTTCCTTTTTCAGAAACTTGAAGTTTTTGTCAAATAGATATTTTACTTGCTTAGTTAGAGTCACACCAAGGTATTTTATATTATTTGTGACTATTATGAAGGGTGTTGTTTCTCTAAGTTCTTTCTCAGCCTGCTTATCCTTTGTGTAGAGGAAGACCAGTGATTTGCTTGAGTTAATTTTAAATTCAGCTACTTTGCTGAAGTTGTTTATCAGGTTTAGGAGCTCTCTGGTGGAATTTTTGGGGTCACTTAACTATACTATTGTATCATCAGCAAATAATGATAATTTGACTTCTTCCTTTCCAATACATATCACTTTGATCTCCTTGTGTTGTCTAATTTCTCTGGCTAGGACTTCAAGTATAATATTGAACAGGTAGGGAGAGAGTGGGCAACCTTGTCTAGTCCCTGATTTTAGTGGGATTACTTCAAGTTTCTCTCCATTTAGTTTGAGGTTGGCTACTGGTTTGCTCTATATTGCTTTTACTATGTTTAGGTGTGGGCCTTGAATTCCTGACCTTTCCAAGACTTTTATCATGAAGGGATGTTGGATTCTATCAAATCTTTTTTCAGCATCTAATGAGATGATTATATGATTTTTTTCTTTGAGTTTGTTTATACAGTTAATTACGTTGATGAATTTCTGAATATTGAACCATCCCTACATCCTTGGGATGAAGCCTTACTTGATTATGATAGATGATCTTTTTGAAGTGTTCTTGGATTGTTTGCAAGAATTTTATTGAGTATTTTTGCATTGATATTCATAAGGGAAATTTGTCTGAAGTTTTCTTTCTTTGTTAGGTCTTTGTATGGTCTAGGTATAAGAGTAATTGTGGCTTCATAGGACGAATTGGGTAGAGTACTTTCCATTTGTATTTTGTGGAATAGTTTGAGGAGTATTATTATTAAGTCTTCTTTGAAGGTCTAATAAAACTTTGCACTAAACCTGTCTAGTCCTGGGCTTTTTTTGGTTGGGAGACTATTAATGACTGTTTCTATTTCATTAGCAGATATGGCACTGTTTAGATCGTTTATCTGATCTTGATTTAATTTTGGTGCCTGGTATCTGTGTAGAAAATTGTCCATTTCATCCAGGTTTTCCAGTTTGGTGGAGTATAGGCATCTATACTAGGCTCTCATGATTTTTTGGATTTCCTCAGTGTCTGTTGTTAACTTTCACTTTTCATTTCTGACCTTGTTAATTAGGATAATGTCTCTGTTCCCTTAGTTAGTCTGCTTAAGGGTTTATCAATTTTGTTGATTTTCTCAAAGAACCAGCTCCTGGTTTGGTTGATTCTTTGTCTAGTTCTTTTTGTCTCTACTTGGTTGATTTCAGCCCTGAGTTTGATTACTTCCTGCCTACAACTCCTCTTGGGTGAATTTGCTTCTTTTTGTTCTAGAGCTTTCAGATGTGCTGTCAAATTGCTAGTATAAGCTCTCTCTAGTTTTTTTTTTTTTTTTTTATGCACTTAAAGCTATACATTTTTCTCTTAGCACTGCTTTCATTGTGTTCCATAAGTTTGGGTATGTTGTGGCTTCATTTTCATTAAACTCTAGAAAGTCTTTAATTTCTTTCTTTATTTCTTCTTTGACCAAGTTATCATTGAGTAGACTGTTGTTGAGCTTCCACGGATGTGTGGGAATTCTATTGTTTATGTTGTTATTGAGGGACAGCCTTAGTCCATGGTGATCTGATAGGATGCAAGGAATTATTTCAATCTTCTTGTATCTGTTGAGGCCTGATCTGTGACCAATTATATGGTCAATTTTGGATAAGGTACCATGAGTTGTTGAGAAGAAGGTATATCCTTTTGTTTTAGGATAAAAAGTTCTATAGATATCTGTTAAATCCATCTGTTTTATAACTTCTGTTAGTCTCACCATGGCTTTTTCTTAGTTTCTGTTTCCATGATCTGTCCATTGCAACAAGTGGGGTGTTGAAATCTCCACTAATATGTGTGCAATACAATGTGTGCTTTGAGCTTTAGTAAAGTTTATTATATGAATGTAGATTCCCTTGCATTTGGAACATAGAGGTTCAGAATTGAAAGTTCTTCTTGGTAGATCATATCTTTGATGAATATGAAATGTCCCTCCTTTTCTTTTTTGATCACTTAGGGTGAAAGTTGATTTTATTTGATATTAGAATGGCTTCACCAGCTTTTTTCTTGGGACCAATGGCTTGGAAAAATTTTTTCCATTCTTTTATTCTGATGTAGTGTATGTCTTTGTCACTCAGGTGGGGTTCCTTTATGCAACAAAATGTTGAGTCCCCTTTACATACCCAGTCTGATAATCTATGTCTTTTTATTTGAGAATTGAGTCCATTGATATTAGTAGATATTAAGGAAAGGTAATTTTTGCTTCCTGTTATTTTTGTTGTTAGAATTGGAAATCTTTTCATGTGACTATCTTTTAATTTTGTTGGAAAATTACTTTTTTGCTTTTTCTGGGATGTAGTTTCCCTCCTTGTGTTGAAATTTTCCATTTTTTTATCCTTTGAAGGGCTAGATTTGTGGAAAAATATTGTGTAAATTTAGTTTTGTCATGGAATACTTTGGTTTCTCCATCTATGGTGATTGAGAATTTGCTAGGTATAACCTAGGCTGGCCTTTGTGTTCCCTTAGGGTCTGTATGACATCAACTCATGATCTTCTGGCTTTCATAGTCTCTGGTGAGAAGTCTGGTGTAATTCTGTAAAGGCCTGCCTTTATATGTTACTTGACCTTTTTTCCTCACTGTTTTTAATATTCTCTCTCTATTTTGTGCATTTGGTGTTTTGACTATTATGTGGTGGGAGGAATTTCTTTTCTTGTCCAGTTTATTTGGAGTTCTACAGGCTTCTTGTATGTTCATGGGCATCTCTTTCTTTAGGTTAGGGACGTGTTCTTCTATAATTTTGTTTAAGATATTTACTGGCCCTCTAAGTTGGAGATCTTCACTCTCTTCTATACCTATAATTCTTAGGTTTGGTCTTCTCATTGTGTCCTGGATTTCCTGGATGTTTTGGGTCAGGGACTTTTTGCATTTTGTCTTTACTTTGACTGTTGTGTCAATGTTTTCTATGATATCTTCTGCACCTGAGATTCTTTCTTCTGTCTCTTGTATTCTGTTGGTGATGCTTGCATCTATGGCTCCTGACTTATTTCCAAGGATTTCTATCTCCAGAGTTGTCTCCCTTTGTGATTTCTTAATTGTTTCTACTTCCAATTTTAGGTCCTAGATGGTTTTGTTCAGTTCCTTTACCTCTTTGGTTGTGTTCTCCTGTAATTCTTTAAGGGATTTTTGTCTTTCCTCTTTAAGGACTTGAGCCTGTTTACCAGTGTTCTCCTGTATTTCTTTAAGGAAGTTATTTACATTGTTCTTAAATTCCTCTATGACCATTGTAAGATATGATTTTAGGAGAAGGAAGTCTAAAAGGTGGACACTTCATTCCTTCTTAAAAAGGGGAATCAAACACCCACAGAAGGAGTGGCAGAGATTAACTATGGAGCAGAGATTGAAGGAAGGACAAGCATATAGCTATCTCCTAAGAGGCTCTGACAATACCTGACTAATACAGATGTAGAGGCTCACAGCCATTCATTGAACTGAGTACACGGTCCCCAGTGAAGGAGTTAGAGAAAGGTTCTATGGAGGTGAAGGGTTTGCAGCCCCTTAGGACGAACAACAATTACTAACTAGTACCCTCAGAGCTCCCAGGGACCCAATCACCAATCAAGGACTATACAGGGTGGGATTGAATGTACTGGCAGCAGGTGTATAGTAGAGGATTGTAAATTCGATCATCAATAGGAGTAAAGGACCTTGGCCTTGTGAAGGTTTTGTGCCCCAGTGTAGGGGAATGCCAGGGCCAATATGTGGGAGAGGGTGGGGTGACAGGCATGGGGAAGGGGGAGGCAAAAGGGATTTGTTCTTGTTTTTGTTTGTTTGTTTGTTTGTTTGTTTTGGAGGGGAACCTGGGAAAGGGAAAATGTACATGTAAATAAAGAAAATACCTAATTAAAAAAAAAGATATGAATTTAGATCCAAATCTTGCTTTTCCTGTGTTTTGGGGTATCCAGGACTTGCTGTGGTGGGAGTACTAGGTTCTGATGAGGCCAAGAAGTCTTGGTTTCTGTTGGTAAGATTCTTGCGTTTGCCTTTTTGCCATCTGTTGATCTCTGATGTTAGATGTTCTTGTTGTCTTTGTCTGGAGCTTGTTCCTCCTGTGGGTATATAAGCCTGTGTCAGCACTTCTGGGAGATCAGCTCTTCTCTGGTAAGATCTGTGTGCAATGGGCTGTGGATCAGTCATCCCTCCTGAGTCCTGGGGTCAGAACAAACCCACTTTTTGGGAAGGGGCAGAGAGGGCTGTGGATCTGCAGTCCCTCCTAGGTGAAGAGGGAGGTAGAAAAGATCCTGTGCTGGCTGCCCTGCTGCTTCTGAGGCCTGTGCCTCCTGGCTGGTCCTGCCTTAGAAGCTACTGTGTGCATTTTGAAAGAAGTAAATTATCCTTGAATTTCTTCATTTTATTGGTAGGCTTTGTGTGTGTGTGTGTGTGTGTGTGTGTGTGTGTGTGTGTGTGTATAACATGGCTAGTGCTAGAAAGCCTGGTGGATTAAAGACAACCCATGGACAAAACTCTTCCCTGAAATGCAGGACTCTTGGGAAATCGTTTCACTTTATACATGTTAATAAGGAGGTAAAAGATGAGCCAGAAATTATTTAAGATCCAACTTATTATCAGAATTATGTGTTCTCTGTGTTTAGATAGAAGGCCTATTATATGAGCTAGAATAGGCTGTAGTAGCAAAGATATGTAATGTACTATTCAACTATTTAGAGCATTATTCTTGATATATTTCTGTAAGGATCTAGACCCAATGATCCACTCTAAGTGAGGACAGTGCTTCTTCAGGAGTTCATCCCACACTCCTTATTTCCTCCTATTTAGTTCTCATATTTTCAGCTTAAATCTTGTCTGGATTGATATAGGTGCAATGCTTTCTAAAGAAGAGGAAGAGTAGTACAACTTAGCCTTTTAGTCACATCAGTTCCAATCAACTCTGGAAATGTGGACTGTGGATTGGTGACTAAATGCAGGAGCTAAGAGAAACACAAAATTTAAAATTCAGACAAAGTTGATGTTTCTATTTCAAAGGCCCCATTAAATTTTTTTTATTTAGAATGATGATTCCCCCTGTGTTCCTCTGTAACTCTTCAAATTCTTTCTCCATTTGGGATTGGGAATTCTGTTAACCATGGGAATTCTGGGTATGGAAAAGAGTGGGTCTCTGATTCTTGTGCCTTATCTTAAAGTTCTTTCTTTTTTTTATTGTTTTACCATGTTCAATTTTGATATGAAGATTTTTGTGTTACCTTATTATATTTCATTTTGTTAGGTTTTCCCATTGTCTGCTAGAAAAATTGTCTTTTTTAATGACAGACAGAGAGGGAGTAGATGCAGATTGGAGAGGAGGTGGTGAGGAACTGGGAAGAGTAAAGAGAGGGAAAATTTTATTCAGATTATATTGTATGATAAAAGAATATATGTTTAATAAAACAGAAAAAGCAAGTTATCCTATTTCTATGTTAGATTTTCTTTTTTAAAGTCAAGAGACTGAAGTACTATTAAAAGTTTATATCATATTTCAAAATTGCATCTATCTTATTTTTATATAATACAAATGGAAAATTGTTAACTGTATGTATATAAAATGTTATGCATTTAAATGTATCTAAAATAAGTTATTGGTCAATTTTACATTGTCCTGTCAAAGGCAAGTTTACAACAATATGAACTAATTAGTACCCTCAGAGCTCCCCAGGAATTGAACCACCAACCAGAGTCCACACTGTAGGACTCATGGCTCCAGCAGCATATGTATAGCAAAGGATGGCCTAGTCTGACATCAATGGGAGAAGAGGCCCTTGGTCCTGTGAAGGTTCTATGCCCCAGGGCTAGGAAGTGGGAGAGGGTGCATTGGTGAGCAAGAAGAGGGGAGGAGGGAACAGGATTTCTTTCTTTCTTTCTTTTTTCCTTTCTGTGGGGAACCAGGAAAGGAGATATCAATTGAAATGTAAATAAAGAAAATATCTAATAAAAAAATCAAATAAAAAATTAAAAAAAAATCCTGTGGAAAATGTGCTTCTAACATAGACTATATAAGAAATTTCTATAAACTTCACATACCAAAATGCATGTGCTCACCAAACTTTGTTGAGTTTTTATTGCATGTAATGGATTAGTTTCCTCAGAATATATGTTCAAATTAAAAAGCACTTCTTCTTCTTCTTCTTCTTCTTCTTCTTCTTCTTCTTCTTCT
>JADRCD010238572.1:24480-37561 GCA_019843815.1 Montemys delectorum
TCTCTCTCTCTCTCTCTCTCTCTCTCTCTCTCTCTCTCTCTCTCTCTTCTCTTTGGATATTTTCTTTATTTACATTTCAAATGTTATCCCCTTTCCCTGTTTCCCTCCCTCCCAGAAAAACACTTTCATATTATTCATATCATACCTCCCCTTGCTTCTATGAGGGTGTTCCTCCACCCACCCACCCACTCCTGTTTCCTGACCCTCAATTCCCCTACACTGGGGCATCCATTGAGCCTTCATAGGACCAAGGACCTCTCCTCCCATTGATGCATGACAAGGTCATCCTTTGCTACATACACAGCTGGAGCCATGTGTAGTCCTTTGTTGATGGCTCAGTCCCTGGGAGTTCTGGGGGTCTGGTTGGTTGAATGTTGTATGCTCTAAGATCAAGAATGGAGAAATAAGACCTCATAAAAATGCAAAGTTTCTGTAAGGCAAAGGACACTGTCAATAGGACAAAAAGGCAACCAACAGATTGGGAAAAGATCTTTACCTTTACCAATCCTACATCTGATAGAGGGCTAATATTCAATACATACAAGGAACTCAAGAAGTTAGATTCCAGAGAACCAAATAACCCTATTTAAAAATGGGGTACAGAGCTAAACAAAGAATTTTCAACTGAGGAATATCGAATGACTGAGAATTGTTCAACATCCTAAGTCATCAGGGAAAAGCAAATCAAAACAACCCTGAGATTCCACTTCATACCAGTCAGAATGGCTAAAATCAAAAACTCAGGTGACAGTAGATGCTGGCGAGCATGTGGAGAAAATAGAACACTCCTCCATTGCTGGTAGGATTGCAAGCTGGTACAACCATTCTGGAAATCAGTTTGGCGATTCCTCAGAACATGGGACAAAGTACTACCTGAGGACCCAGCTACACCACTTCCAGGCATATACCCAGAAGATGCTTCAACGTGTAATAAAGACACATGCTCCACTATGTTCATAGCAGCCTTGTTTATAGTAGCCAGAAGTTGGAAGGATAGCCAGATGCCCTTCAACAGAGGAATGGATACACAAAATGTGGTACCTTTACACAATGGAGTACTACTCAGCTATTAAAAATGATGAACTCATGAAATTCTTAGGCAAATTGATAGAACTAGAAAATACCTTCCTGAGTAAGGTAACCCAATTGAAAAAGAACACACATAGTATGCACTCACTGAAAGTGGATGTTATCCCAAAAGCTCTAAATAACCAGTGCACAATTCACAGACCACATGAAGCTCAATATGAAGGAAGACCAAAATTTGGGTGCTTCGGTCCTTCATAGAAGGAGATCAAAATACAGGAGCAAATATTGGAGATAAAGTGTTGAGCAGGGACTGAAGGAAAGGTCACCCAGAGACTGTCTCACCTGGGGATCCATACCATATACAGTTAGCAAACCCAGACATTATTGTGGATGCCAAGAATTACATGCTGAAAGGAGCCTGATATGGATGTCTCCTGAGAGACTCTGCCAGAGCCTTACAAATACAGACACGGATGTTAGCAAGCAACCATTGGACTGAGCACAGGGTCCCCAACAGAGGAGTTAGGGAAAGGATTGTAGAAGTTGAAGGGGTTTGCAACCCCATAGGAAGAACAACAATATGGCATCTGAATTGCCTTTTAGGTAATCAAGTTTCAGGGACATGACACCTTAAGAGAAGAAATATAAACTATATCAAGTATGTTGGAGAGCATCTTATTCACTGTTCTATTGCTGTGAAGAGACACTATGACCAAGACAATTCTTAGAAAAGAAAGGGCTTAATTGGTGACTTGATTACAGTTTTAGAGTTTCAATTCGTCATCATCATCATAGGGATAGGGAACAAGACCGGAAACCTGTTACTGGAACAGTAATGGAGAGTTACACCCTGATCTTCAAGCAGAGAGAGCCAGACTGGGCCTGGCAGGCTTTTGAACCTGAACAGGCCACCCTCAGAGACACATTTCATCCGACACGGCCATACTACCCAAATCACGCAATCCTTTCAAACAGTTCTACTCGCTAGTGATCAAGCATGTAAATATAGTAGCCTATGGGACATTCTCACAGCAAGGAGGAAGAAAGATTTGAGCAGATCAGAGGTGATGAGATTTAAGAAACCTTGTTTAGATAGAAACATAAGCAAATATGTAGTGGTTAAAAGATGTTAAAGTAACAGGAAGTTTACTCAATAGTTTATTGGTGAACATGGCCCATTTTAACTTTCTTGCATATTAAGGAGAACAATGAAAACGAGCAAGAAGAAAGTAAAAAGCCACACTGCAAGGGAAAGGAAACACCCTGTGAGTAGAACAGTAAAGGTCTTAAAAAGGCTGGGAAGGAAAACCTCAGAGCACATGTAAAGGAGTGGTCAGCTCTTCTGGTGAAGCAGAAAATGAGAAAGGCTAAGGGAGATCCAAATAGACTTCTAAACAGGGTGGTGTAAATAAGAAGGATTTTCAAGCCATGATTGCTATTTCTTAAGGTTAAAATTGACCATCACTTGAATGTGAAGGAAGATCAGTATAGATCGCTTAAGAATAGAGGGAGAATGTTTTATGGAAGTTAGATTTCAGGAAAATATAAAAAGTTAGAAACTAGTATTGAGTACCCATTGCTGGTTTATGATACTGAGATGATTGAACAGCTGGTGGTGATGAGAAGATAGGAATCATCCAATAATCTTATAAAGCAACAGAAAAAAAAAAACAAAAGGGATTCAGAGTACCTAAGTAAAGTAGAGACAACGATAGTTAGAGAAATGTGTGTGTGTTATAGGATAATGATAAACTGATGTGGTTCATGAGTCAGAGATCTTTAGGGCTTACAAGTGAACATCAGAACCAGCCACCTCCTGGTCACTAAATTCTAGCAGAGTAATTTCTCTAGAAGGCACATTTTAAATACCCATTTTATATATGTAAACATACTCATTGCTGGCTAGCCTGGTCTAGGCTCTCAAGTATACATGCCACATGCACAAGACATATTTCTGTGCCTTGCACAGTGCCTGTTATGTGCAAACTAGACTCTGTTTTATCCATTTTATCCACATAACACTCTGCCATTGTGACAAACCTGGCACACTGTGCCAGATGAACCTAGAAAAAAATTGCCTGTGAGCTTAATAAACACTTTGGTTGATGAGGGTGACTTGAGGATGCCTTGCTTCCTACATAAGTAGTGCTAAAGCAAATATTGGCTTTATCTGAATAGAAAAGGACATTCCTCATTAATATTTATGTGCAAAGTTCAAAGTTATGAATGTAATATATTTTCCTCCTGTTATACAAATTAGCCTTCTATAATTTGACATGGCTTAGGGAAGAACGCTTATTTAAAACAGTGCACAATCTATTGCTGTCCTTACAATTTAGAAATCTATTAAATAATTATTTAGAGAGATTTATAAAGTGATAGTTTATATACAACAGAATACTAATGTGAATTTGTATTTATATGTAGCCCTTCCATGATACTGTCCTTTTTCCTTTGAAGCATTTGTGGGATTTTTGGTATTCTGGGAGAGGTTACTTGGCAAATAGTATATTATTCTCAAGCATCAGTGTTAATTTTAAACAACACTAAGTGTATTTTTTAAAAGGCTTAATATTCAAATAATATTCAATGTTCATCATCTAATTTCAGAAAACATAGCCATGAACAAGCATTTATATTGAAAGATTTAAAAGAAGAAAAAAAAAAACATTACACTGAGATTTTTTTTTTTTTTTTTTTTATCTATTTGAGACAGGGTTTCTCTGTGTAGCCCTGGTTGTCCTGGAACTCACTCTGTAGACCAGGCTGGCCTCAAACTCAGAAATCTGCCTGCCTCTGCCTCCCAAGTGCTGGGATTAAAGGCCTGCGCTGAGATTCTTATAAAAATAAAAGAAAATAACAATTCACAGCACAATGTACTCTAAATCGCACCCTCTTCCCTCTGCAGCCATCTTTGAGACATGACTTAGGAGCATGCAGGGGGAGCACATGCTTTAAGGAGGGACACTGTACAATGATATTGTTGGGGCTTAATTTACTTTACACGGCTTGCATTGAAGAACTGAGAGTATAGAAACACTCTTTAGAGTTTGCAGTCCATTGCAATAAGAGTTCACAAGTCAAAAGTTGCCAAGGAGAGGAGGAACAGGGAATGAATGGTACTTGTTTTGTTTTTTTTTTAAACTTTTATTACATTATGAAGAATGGAACTTGTAAATACGTGTCATTCAGAATTGCTGAGTTGAGGAGGGTTGTGTGCCCTAACGATCATAAGTGGACATGGAAGACCCAGATCCTGTGAAGTCCTATTGTGAAAAATCGCAGAGGACTCTGTTTGCCCTTGATACTTAACATTCTACCTCCTGTTCAGCATGGAAGTGGCCATCTCTCAGCTGATTGGAATGAGTGTTTTGCCCAGAGGTATTTCATACGCACAAGGTACTTTGCTACCAAATCACAAATGCAAAAATTCAGTTAACTTATGTGGATTCCTGCCAACTTTTTTTTTTTTTTTTTGGTTTTTCGAGACAGGGTTTCTCTGTGTAGCCCTGGCTGTCCTGGAACTCACTCTGTAGACCAGGCTGGCCTCGAACTCAGAAATCTGCCTGCCTCTGCCTCCCAAGGGCTAAGATTAAAGGCATGCGCCACCACCGCCCGGTTCCTGCCAACTTTTTGGACCCCTTCCAGTTCCAGTGAAAATCCTTAGGCACTTTTAGGGAATTTCAATTTTCTACTGTCCAATTCTGTCCCTGCTACCCACAAGGGTATTAGTGCCCAAGGAATTCCCGAATGAATCTCCTCAAATAGACCTCCAGCTCGTGGAGCTTCGTGAGAGAAAGTGACCACATCAGAACTAATCTTTCCCATGAGACTGTATTCCAGTGGATTCAGCTCTTCGGTTTGAGAATTCTGATGGCTCTTGCTATATCTACTAAATATTTAAGGTGAGACTGAACTTTGATTTTTCCAATAAACTTACCTGTCTGTTTAATTTCTCGGTTGATGCACTGATGTTATCCAGTCATCATGAACATGTAAAATAAACCTGTAAAACATACATCAAGGTTTAGATTCAAAATGGTTTATTCCAGAACTATTTACAGTAAATGCATTTGGATAATGTAAACTAACTGGTTTAAAATAGTGACTGTCTGTAAACAAAGAAGCAGTCAGTGATGAGAGAATGGGGCCAGAAAAGCTGGAAATATCCTTCCAGGCGTTAACATTGTCCTTTGTATAAGCATCCCCCCTCTGTGGATGCATTCATTCTACTCTCTCCCTGTATTCTCCATTTTTATGTTTTACATAGGAAAATAGTTTGTCTATGTAGTGAAAAGCATGAATAAACTTCCTATCAAAAAGTTTTTTCCAATATCATAATGATTTCTTTAGATAAGATTTTTTTTCCCATGAATGTTGCTTTTCATAGTTGGCCATTTAGGAAACTATTAGGTTTCATCATTTTTATTTTATTTTATTTTATTACTTATTCATTTTATATCATGCTCACTAACCACTTCCCGGTCACACCCTCCCACACTCTTTCCCTTATCTGCCCTCCCCCTCTCTTCTGAGCAGGTGGGGGCTCTTGGGTATCATCTCACCAGGACTGGCACTTCAAGTCTCTGTGAGGCTCAGCTCTTCCTCTCCCACTGAGACCAGACAAGCCAGCCCATCTAAAAGATTATATCCCACACACAGGCAGCAGCTTTTGGGATAGCCTCCATTCTAGCTGTTAATGACCCACGTGAAGGTCAAGCTGCACATCTGCTACATGTGTGGGAAGGCCTAGGTCCAGCCTGTGTAAGTGTATGTTTTTTTTTTTTTTTTTTTTTTTTTTTTGGTTGGTGGCTTAGAAGCTGAGAGCTCCAAGGGTCCAGGTTAGTTGACCCTGTTTGTCTTCCTGTGAAGTTATGTCCCCTTCAGGGCCCACAGTCCTTCTTCCTATCCTTCTAGAAGAGTGCCGCAGTTCCATCCACTCTTTGGTTGTGGGTGTCTACATCTGTCTGAGTCAGCTGCTTGGTGGAGACTCTAAGAGGACATCCATGCTAGTCACCTGTCTGCAAGCATAACAGAGTAACATTAGTAGTGTCAGGGATTGGTGCTTGCCCACGGGATGTGTCTCAAGTTGGGTTGGTTATTGGCTGGCCATTCCCTAAGTCTCTGACCATCTTTGTTTCATCTTTTATTGTTTTCTTTTTTTGTGAGATGTTTGGAGGTTCTCTAAGTGATGCGTGATTACCTACTTCTTTGTGAAGTTTATGGAAAGGACTGGTAAATAAGCCAGGAAATGTCTTGTAAAGAAGACAGGCACATTCCAGAAACCATGTTAGGGATGGAAATAATGTAAGTAGCTTTCAGACCCTTCCAAATACATCTAAAACACAGCTTTATTTCTGTAATTATTTTCCTTGAAAGAATCTCTACTTTATTATCCAAATGAGAATTATTCTTGTTTTTTTTGATAATTGTATTTATGGTATTTATTTCAGGGTTTTTAAGGTTCTTTAAAGCTTAGTTAGCTTTTTATGAACTTAATGATAATTAAAATAATGGATTAATAAGTTTGTGAATTCAAATCTTTGTTCAGGCAGAACAATTGAAAGCCTTATTTAATTGGCAGCCTTGAATCATATTAAACCAATCCTGGATGAAACTCCCCAAAGAGTCAACTGCTGTAGATACTGCCATGATGTCTTTCAAAGAGGCTAAACATTTTTCTTTTTTTCAGAAAGTTTTAGAAAGTCAATGTAATGTTTATTTTATTAGCAGGTGTTCAATCTTAGCTTCTTATAGGAGGTAGTAATACATGTTTTAGATTTATTCTGTCATTCTTTTATTAATTTCACAGACTCGGTGTTCTAAGTGGTGGATAGGAAGCAGGCAGGATTCAGACTGGCTTACTGACACCAGAGCAATATCATTAACTATGATAGAGAGCTAAGTTGAAATACAGTCATGATGGTGGCAAATTGTTCTGTAAAATGAAGATTAGGATACAGGCCAAGGTTTGTGTGCTAGAAAATAAAGTGTTCTATGGACACAATGGGGAATATTTGCCAAGATTTATAAGAATTTACATTTTACACTATAATTTTGGGAAAACCTCTTCATTACATGAATTACAACTGATTCTACATTGTAATTAAATAAACTAGATATTTACTGAAGGTTGAAAATTTCAGGATTGGATCCTTAAACCATGGGCCCAATAGGCTCTTCCTTCTTTGAGTTGTTTTGTTGTATATGTAACCATATTAGTCAGAGCTGTAACCAAGAAAGTCATATATATTTAATGTATACAACTCAATGAGTTTGATTTTATGTACACACACACACACACACACACGCACACATTTATACACACATATTACTTGTAACCGCATAATAACAATGTATCCAGAGTAAAGGTGCTAAAGGTAAAAAAAAGTTAAAATTATTAATATTATTTTAAAGAACAGGTCGTATTCTTCAATCACAACACTTTCTTTAAATTATCTAATTTAATCATGTCTTAACAAATTTGATAATAATTTAATAATGATAGCCACATGGTATGTACTCACTAATAAGTGGATACTAGCCAAAAAAGTACAGAATTCCCAGAATACAATCTGCAGAACTAACAAGCTGAAGGGTTCAAGTGAGGATGCCTCAATCACAATTGGGAAGGAGAAGAAAATAATCACAGGGAGGAGGGAGGGAGGGAGGGACCTGGGTGGGAAAGGTAACATGAAGGGGAAGAGGGGAACATGATCAGGTATTAGTGGTTGGGGGAAGAGTATTGAAGCCCTGAGGGCCAGCAAAAAGAATAGAAACAGGCAAGTTTCCTATATCCAAGGTATATAGGAGGTAGAGGAACCCTCTAGACTGTACCAGAGACTTGGGAGGTGAGAGAATCTCAGGACTCAAAAAGAGAGGGACCTTAGATGAAATGCCCTAGAGTGGGGAAAGGGAACTTGTAGAGTCCACCTCCAGTACAAAGACAGGGGATCAAGTAGAGGGATGAGGTTGCCCTCCCATAGTCAAAAACTCTGACCCCGAACTATTCCTGTCTGAAAGAACTGCAGGAACAAAAATGGCAAAGAAAATTTTCCTGAGGAAAACACAGTGACAGGCCCAAATTGAGATCCAGCCCACCTGGAGCCCCAAGGCCTGACACTATTACTGAGGCTATGGTGTGCTTACGAACAGGGACCTATCATGACTGCCCTCCGAAAGGCCCAAGAAGCAGCTGAAAGAGTCAGATGCAGATATTTACACCCAACCCATGGACAGAAGCTGATAAGCTCTGTGGTTGAATTAGGGAAAAGCTGTAAGAAGCTGAGGAGGATGGCCACTCTAAAGGAATACCAGCAGTCTCAACTAACCTGGACTCTCAGGATCTCTCAGAAACTGAGACACCAACCAGGCAGTATACACCAGCTGATATGAGGTTCTCATCACATGTACAACAGAGGACTGCCAGGTCTGGATTGTCAGAGAAGATGGACTTAACCTTTCAGACTCTTGGGGCCCTTAGGAGTGGTGTGGTCTTGGGGGTTTGGGGGTGGGGACATCCTCTTGGAGACAGGGGGAGGAGGTATGGGATGTGGAACAGTCAGAGGGTAGACCAGGAGGAGATAAAATCTAGACTTTAAAAAACGATTAAAACATAAAGAAAGAAAAAGAACAAAAGAGATAAAAAAAGAAAGTGTCTTATATTTCTATATTATATGTTTGCTCATGGTATGGTTTGTTTAGTGGAATTTGAAATCACTTTGTTGAATATATCTTCCATGTGATTGAAAAGGCACATACACATATATGTACTTGTGCATATGTTTACATATTCCATAGAGCATATAATTCTTGTACAGTCTGATGTTACCAATAAATTTACATTTTTCATAAAAATTGATAAAATTACTTCAAATATTTGATATAAGGAAATAAAAACACAAGTCATACTCTAACATCCATCAGCAAATCAGAAAATAATTACGTCTGTCTTCTAATATGTCTGCAGATCATATGTCATATTAAAACTGTAATTAATATACAATGGGATTTGATTATTTAAAATGGGTTTGGTCTGACCATGTAAACTCCCCTCTTAACTAAAATATTGCAACAGTCTATTCAATATCTAAGATCAGTGAGTGGCATATTCTAGGGAATTTATTAAAAACACAGTATGATACATTCATGAGTGTGGAGGCAGGAATGTCTACGACTGTGCTGTCAGTATCTGTTGAGTACTTTCTTGCTACATTATAGGATGTTAAACAAGTTTCTCTTCCCCTTTTTATAATACCAATAATTCTATTTTGGAGATGGTGCGCACATGCTGTCACTAGCTGATCATAATTTCTTCCCAAGTACTCTGGCATGAGGTACCATTCATACATGCTTCTGGAGACTGACTTCCTACATATGACCTAAGAGGGAGGATGCAAATGACAAGATCATAGATGTAAGTTCCCTGTCAGTAAACCTTTCCTGAGTTTCATAATTAGCTCATTTTGCTTCTGTCCTATGCTACTATGATAACACTTAGTTTGCATATGTGTCATTGTAGCATCATATTTAGTGTTCAATTACTGAGAAGAAGCACCACATTATAAAGGAAAGTACTCAATTTGTGGCTTGCTTAGAATCTTAGAAGCTTAGTTCATTGGTATTATCATGCTAAAAGGATATGAAGATATGGTGCTGGAGAAGTTACTGAGAGTTTTACATCTGATCATTAAGCAGCAGACAGAGGACAGGAAAGAGAGGTATAGAAAGAGAGAGAGAGAGAGAGAGAGAGAGAGAGAGAGAGAGAGAGAGAGAGAGAGAGAGAGAGAGACAGAGAGAGAGACAGAGAGACAGAGAGACAGAGAGACAGAGAGAGAGACAGAGAGAGACAGAGAGAGAGACAGAGAGAGAGACAGAGACAGAGAGAGAGACAGAGACAGACAGAGACAGACACAGAGAGAGGCAGAGACAGACTGAAAGAGAATGTATGAGACAAACACAGTCAGATAGAAACACACACACACACACACACACACACACACACACACACACACACACACACACACTCCCAGAGGGGAAAGGGATGATTGGCCTTGGCTTAGCATGCCTTTGAAACCTCAAAGCTCATTCTCACCATACACTCTCCTCCAATAAGGATATCCCTTCTAATCATTTCAAATAGTACAAAAATTGTGGACTAGACATGCAAATACAGAAGCCTACGGAAGGAAGACGTTTTTATTCAAACCACCGCATGTACTTAATACAACATTGAAGAAAGATTTCAGAGATGACTTTTCTACTAGAACAAGCTATGAAAATATGTGAAATTTATCTCAAAGTGACTTACAGAAACATAATACTGCTTATAAATGATGAACATGATACACTGTTTATTCTCAAATTATATGCTTTGAGTAAGTTAATACAATTTTTAGATGCTATAGCCATACTACCAAAGGTGAGGATTTTTGGAAAAGATTTTGGAGACAATTAGGATCAAAGGAGACTCTGAGGGCTGATCATTATCTATATACTGATATATTACATAGAGCTTATCTCCTCATTCTTTGAGTGTGTACATAAATAAGAGGTCATAAGAAATCACTGGACAATCACACCTATGGAACAGGCCTCAGAATGAGGCAACCTGGGTCTATTTTAATTACCCAGTGATTTTATTGAGGCTGTCTTACAGAGTAAGTTTGAGGAGTTATTTTTTCTTTTTCTTTTTTTACTGGATTTTTTTTTTATTTATACTTCAAATGTTTTCCCCTTTTCAGGTCTCCTCTTTGGAGACCTCCTATCCCATCCCCCTTCCCCTGCCTCTATGAGGGTGCTCTTCCACCCGCCTACCTACTCCAGTCTTCCTGTCCTGGTATTCCCCTACACTGGGGCATTGAACACCTTTAGGCCCAATGACCTCTCCTCCCACTGATGTCCAACAAGGCCATCCTCTGCCACACATGCGGCCAGAGCCATGTATCTCTCCAGTCTCTCTATGTGTACTCTTTGTTTGGTGGTCTAGTCTCTGGGAGCTCTGGGGGGTCTGGCCAGTTGACACTGTTGTCCATTCCATGGGGTTGCAAACCCCCTTCAGAATTGAGAGTTCTTTTTGTTATATTTTTCCTTTGATGAGTATGAAGTGTCCTTCTTTATCCTTTTTGATAACTTTGGACAACTCAAAGGCAACTGTGTCATCAAAAATATACTTCTTTATGGGTGACTACTCACAAAAGCCCATTCCCTTGACTGTCAGGCAGCTGGGCCAGTCTAAAAAAAAAATCTCCTTTCATATCTTCAGAAATTGTTACTGCTTATATAATATTGGGAATGGTCCTTTTGAATCCTGTACAATTCAAGAGCTCCTGAGACTAATGAGTTGTTTGCATCTTTTTATTGTCATTATCATTATCATAATCACTATCATTATTTACATCCAAACCACCATTTCCCCTCCCTACTCTCCTCCCAGACCCTCCTCTTTCCCCATATTCACTTCTCCTTCATTTCTTTTCAGAAATGGATGTCAACCAAACATTGCATATCAAGTTATAGTAAGACTAGGCACCTTCTCTCCTATTAAGGATAGAGCAGGCAACCAGTCTGAGGAAATAGGTCTCAAAAGTTAGTAAAAGTGTCAGAGTCACTCCTGCCCCCACTGGTAAGAGTCCCTCAAGAAGACCAAGCTACACAACATATATGCAGAAGGTTTATGTCAATTCAATGCAGCCACCTTGGTTGTCAGCCCAGTCTCTGTGAGCACAGGTAAGTTGATTCTGTCAGTTTTCTTTTGGTACTCTGGACTCCTGTTGCTTTTTAAGCAACATGGTTTGTAATATTTTGTCTTGAGAACCAGAGCACACTACCACATAACATTGCTCACAACCTTTCCTGAAATTTGTGAGCTAATTAGCTATGTTTCATTTTTCTCAAAGATTAGGTAGCTCTATGATATCAAAAGAAAGTAAGTCAGTGATTTTTTTTTTATCAAATAGAGGTTATTAAAGCCAAATAAAGCCAATAATTATTTTACCAATAAAGAACATTTCCCAAACACTATGCTAAATAATAAGTAAATAATTTTGCATACTTATACAACTTAAGATGGGTATATTATCCCCCCAAATTCTAAGAATATAGCCTTACAATTTGTTAAATGACACCCTCTTATATACCTTTTATTTGCATCCTTCTCTATTAGCAGGATATCTGCTCTGTAATTATCCTCCTTTCTTTCCCAGTTTTGTTTGATGTTCAGGTTTAACACTGGGATCTCCTCTCTTAAGGAGAGGAGCAAGTTATTAGAATATTTATGGTTTTCATTTCACATGTCACTTTGTGTGATTTCTAGCCACAGCAATTAAAGCATGAGTGTTTCAATGAAATAAAAATGGGATTAGAAAGGGGACTGATTCCTAGCAACTCAGAAAACTCATTCTAGAGCTCACTGAAAATGAAACAGCTGCACTGCACCATATGGAGATGCCAAGCAGGTGTTATGTAAATCAGGAGTAAATCATCGACAGGTAAATTAAATAGTCATGATCTGAATATTGAGTTTAGGCAAACATTACGGTCAGTTGGCACCAAGCTAGATTTCTTGTCTTTTACAAAAATGTGCTGTTGTTCTTGTTAAGCAGTCATCCCTCCTCCTGACTCCAAGGCCCTTAAGACCCAAATAGGAAAAGCTCTTCTATCAGCCTCTTGACTTAGAGCTGTGTTGTGTACCATAATGAGCTGAGGCCATGCATTCTAATTCTTTTGCTACAGGAACACTGTTAAAATATCCATTTTATTATTATTTTACAGTGAGATACAATTCTACCTCCTCTTCATTAAGAATTCTAGCTGGTTGTGGTGGCGCACGCTGGTAGGATTTGCTGAAGGAGGCAGAGGCAGGAGGATCATGAGTTTGAGGCCAGCCTGGGCTACACATTTTTTTAAGAAGCAGGTGGATTTCTGAGTTTGAGGCCAGCCTGTTCCACAGAGTGAATTCCAGGACAGCCAGGGCTATACAGAGAAACCCTGTCTCGAAAAACCAAAGAGAGAGAGAGAGAGAGAGAGAGAGAGAGAGAGAGAGAGAGAGAGA
>JADRCD010238573.1:0-10513 GCA_019843815.1 Montemys delectorum
ACTCTGTCCATCCTGTGTATACTCTTTGGTTGTTGGCTTAGTCTCTGAGAGCCTTCTAGCATCTAGGTTATTTGACTCTGATGGTCTCATGGACTTAGTGACCCTTTGGGAGCCCTTAATCCATTCCCCAACTCCTCCAAAAGATTTCCCCTATCTAATGGGAGGATGTAGGTGATTGCATATGTTCCAGTCAAGTGATGGATTCAGACTCTCAGAGGACGATGATGCTAAGGTACTGCCTGCAGGTATAACAAAGTATTCTCAGTAATGTCAGGGTTTAGTGCTTGCCCAAGAGATGAAGCTCAAGTTGAACATGGTAAAGTTTGGACATTCCCTCAGTTTTTCCTCCATTTTTTCCCTCCATTTTCAGTAGACAGGACAAATTTTGGATGCAAAGGTGGTTTTTGTTTTGTTTAGTATACTTAACTCTCTACTGGGGAACCTGTCTGACTGCAGGATGTGGCCTCTTCAGGATCCAGTTCTCATTGCTATGCATTTCTGCTGAGATCACTCCCATAGACTCCTTGGTGTCCTCCCATGTCTGATATCTGGCACATTCTAAAGATGCTCCATCTTTCTGCCCAGGGCAGCTTCATATTTTGATTCATTTTCCTGGCCCTCTGTCCCTCACTTTTGTCTCACAACACATGTTCCTCACCCTGTCTTTCCTTTCTTACCCTCTCTCCCATCTAGTTCTCTTCCATCTCCCTCCTAAGATTGTATATTCCCCTTCTGAGTGAGATTCAACCATGCTCATTTGAACCTTCCTTATTTTTAGCTTCTTTGGGTGTATGAAGTGTAGAGTAGCTCTCCTGTACTTTATGGTTATAATCAACATATGGGTACATACATGCATGTCCATTTGTGTCTGGGTTATGTCACTCAGGATGATAGTTTCTAATTGTATCCATTTGGCATCTGTCACTAAATCACATAAAATACAGTAGACACATTTGCTATTCAGTGGTAAACAATTTGATAAGTCTGTTGTTATTGTATTTTTATGTTACTTTTATTTTGTTTTTGTTTTTAAAACAAATTTCTCTGTGAAGCCCTTCCTGTCCTGATCGTAGGTATAGAAACCACATAGGCCAGCTGACATAGTTTTGAACAATAAGCATATATTTTTGTGCAGATTTTCATTCACATCGTTAATTTTAAATTTGGCTAAATATATAGGTTATATTCTACTTCTAAGGATGGCATATGCTTGTCACATCAATATCACATGAGCCTTCAGATTCATTGGATTCCAGGTGTATGGCATTCTGCCTAACACTTTTGTTTGTTCTGAAAGTTTTGAATACATAGGAGTATTTGGCTTTTATGCATGAGTATGAATGTCATGCTTGCTTCATTTGTACTGTTATCAAGAGATTGACTCAGGACTTCTGATCTTCATGTAATGGATAGTTGTTGTTTCCAACATAGATTCAAGAAATTGAACACAATTTTGTGGAATACCATCAAGAGCTTCCTGTGCTGAGCTATCTCTCTCCTGCACTAGGCTGCTTATTTATGATCAACATTTATATTACTGTTATTTCCATCTCTCCATTTGCAAATGTTTAAACGTGCATTTCCCTATTAGTAAAGTTTGATTAATGTTGCAATTTAAATTGGTGAACTTCATGTTTCTGCAAGAAGAATACAGAATCGCAATGAATGTATAATAATTATTTGTAGGAAATTCAGTAAAGAACTGTGAGTTCTATCATTTTTGTTTCCTTGTTTGCTGTTTGCAGGGGAGTAAGTGTCTTAATGTATAATTTTTAGTATTTTATTATTATTAGTGTGTGTGTGTGTGTGTGTGTGTGTGTGTGTGTGTGTGTGTGTGTGTTGGGGAGGAGGTTGGTATAAAGTGGTTGTAAGGGATGTTTCCTGCCTGCCTGCCTGCTCCTCTGCCTTTCTGTCTGTGAACTTGGTGTATGTATTTAGGCATTCAGAAGTCAGATGAATGGGTCAGTTCTGCTGTCCATATGTGTCTGTGTGTTTCTCTGTGTCTGTGCATGTGTCTGGCCATGGGTGTGTGTGTGTGTGTGTGTGTGTGTGTGTGTGTGTGTGTGTGTGTGTTCATAGCCAAACTAGGGTCCACCAAAGATTTGTGTTTCAGAGATCCTTATTTATTTCTTGTGCATGGGCTTGGGTAGGCCCTAGGCCACACTTTCTGAAAAAGAAAACAAAACAAAATAAAACACAAACCAAAACATAATCAAGTAGTAAACCAACCAAGCAAAGAAGTTTATCCGGTTGTCTACACAGAGCAACATTACCTCCTAAGTCTGCCTGTTTATCTTTTACTTTATTTTCTTTCACTCTTTTCTTTTGTTTCCTCTTTTTTTATTTGTTCATACTGCATTTCTTAATGTAACCAGCCCTGGCTGTCTTGGACACACTTTTCAGACCAGGCTGGCCTCAAAGTTGCAAGAACCAGCTCTGCTTTTCATATGCTAGGACTAAAGTTGTACACCACGATGATCAGCTAACTTTCTCATATTTTTATGATTCTAGCTCTTGTCAGAAAGTGGTGGTGGCAGAAGGAAGTGCATCATTGTATGTTAGCTAGCCTAGTCTACAAATCTAGTTACATGAGAGGAGTTCCAGGGTGACTAATTATATTTATCTTTTATTATACCAACACTACTTCCTAAGTCTGCCATTTTTTTCCTTTCCTTTCTGTTCCTTTCCTTTCCTTTTCAATACTTTTTACCTGTTCCCTCACCCTCCAAGGAAGTAAAGCAGATATCCCGTTTATGAAAATACTAGTAACAGCTAAAAGGTGGCCCGTTGTTTTAACAAGTATAGAGCAAATGAGTTCCAGCAGCAGACTGATTTTTATTTAATTAAATGATATAATGAGATCAACCAGTTGACCCCTTTTCTTTTTTCATTTTAAATGAGACAAATTTGTTGACTGGTTTGAGAGATTTCTTTGGTTTCCAATTTGATTGCTTGTGGGGCTGTTGATCTGGTATTTGTCTCTCACTCTCTCAACAGAATTGATGAAAATTACAGTGAGATGGCTAGATTTTTCCATTTATTAATTTTCTTATTGTAATAAAAAGTTCAACTGTAAATATATCTTCATCTCTGTCCAAAATTACAAATGCTCTTATGTAGACTACAGATATTTTTATGGTGGTTCTTAACTTTCTGATTCTGAATCTGACCAAGTTATTTGGAGGATTGGCTTGCTTGTAGAAACATCAGGGGTGGTTTCTTTTAATCTGCAGCACATGTGTCCAAACCCTTTTGTCTTTTATACTATACATTGAGAAGACAGGTGAAAACCTAATAGGACTGCTTTCATGGATTACATGTTTTGTTTTGTTTTATTTCAGTTGCAGTTTTTTTTAATATTTGTTTACTTTTTAACTTTAGTATTTTGATTATTATGTGGCAAAGGGACTTTCCCCCACCCAACAATCTATGTGTATTCTTCTTGTACCTTAATAGGCATCTTATTTTTTAGTCTATGAAAAATTTAATTTATAATTTTATTGAAAATATTTGTTAGATCTTTGAGCTGATGTTCTTCTATTCCAATCATTTGTAGTCTTTGAGTTTTCATGTTTCAGAGTTCCTGTTGTTTAGTGCCAGGAAACTTTTAGAATTCACATTTTTTTTTCACATACATACATATTTTTTTTTCTATTCACCTTTAATGCCTGAGATTCTCTCTTCCTTTCCTGTTATGTGTGTGAATCTTGGACATATAGTCAATATACAGGCAACTTCAATGGTCTAGTCTTAGGGACTTTGCAACTGCATAAGTCATTTTCTGGCTTCTTCATTGCTGCTGCTGCAAGATGTCCTTTTTATCCATGGACCACCAGCTACAGCCGCTCTTTGTTTTTGTTCCCTGTCTGTGCTCTGTGCACATGCTCACTCTCCATTCTCTTTGTCTACCCTTGTGGCTCTCTTTCAGCTTTCTTCTTGTCTGCCTCTCTGTAGGTCTTCTTGTGTACCTCCATCTCTTCTCCATATTCTCACTCCTTTTCCTTCCCCAAAACAAACTTTTTTGCACCATATCAGAGTTAGGATTAGCATTATGTTTTAATTTCACCTGCTGTGATAGGTAGCTTGGATTTTGTTGGGACTTAATTTCCTGCCTGTTATTCATTAAGATCCTATGCTAGTGTATAGAAACCTGGGTGTGAGCTGATTATTGGTCGATGTAGTGTTTGGGTGGGAGTTTTGTTCCTGAGTTTCTCTTTCATATCTGGATTTACAGAGTGTATTGGTTGACTGTTGCCTCTTTTACTGACCTCTTTGTTGGGTATGCTCAAGAGGGGATGCTTGGTAATGTTAAAACATGGGAGGTAAGGCAGGCAGGAAGAGATGACCTTAGCAATACCCAAGGAGACATAGTCAGGAGAGAAGTTAAGATGCCACTGATTCAGTACAGTGTTGGACAAAACTGTGAAAATTGAATCTGGGATAAGAAATATTGAAGTAGATCTAGGGAAAGTTACTTTGTGTCCTTTCAGGCATGGCATGTGTTTGAGCAGGGACTTTATGGTCAAGTGGCTGCTGAGAAACAGGGTTGAGGCAGGAAAGAAGGGCAGGCGTATATTGTCTGTGGTATCTATAGGACGCATTAACAGAGTGAAAGAAACTTCCACTGGTATTCTCTTCCAGTGATTAGCACAACTAATATTAGCATCTGCAGTAAAAGAACTGAGATAGGTCTTTGGGTAAAGTACCTACTCTCCTAACAGGCATGGGTTGTGATTGAACAAGAATTTCTAATAATAATAAGTGGCTCTGACACAAAGATGAGTTTATAAAGCCCAACCAATTTGATTTTTGAAGATACACAAAATCTGCTTGAGCAAACTTCTCATGACAAATCCCCCTTATCAACAGCTAGTCAAGGAACAACAGCAAATTCAAGGTACATGAAGATAACTAAGACTTCCTATAGAAAAAAAACGAAAAAGAAAACCTCATAGCTTATCCATCATGGTTGTAATTTTTCCCCTTGCTTATTTCCTCCATATATACAGTTTTTATAGATTACAATGACTTGTACGGACATTCTCAAATTTTCCTTTAAATTAAATAAAGACCCAGCTCCTCTAAATTGATGGTATCATATGTATTGTACTGTTTCTGGAAACAGAAAGATGAATATTTCAAGGTCATGGATTCTTCCTCTATGCTTTTAGTTTGACATTATTCCAGCTATCTTTGGCTGAGTCAGAATCTCCAAGGAAGAATCTGTGCAAGTTCATTGTATTGAAGTGGTGAGGATGATGATTAGGTTGCATTTTTGGACCACTAGGTATTGAGATTCCTAAGGCATTGATAAATCAGCCAAGGAAAGATGCATATAAGGAGAGGAAATACCTAAACAGAGAGATGTATGAGAAATTATATGAACAGGGCCCTCTAAGACTTTAGAATGTGAAAATCAATGTGTTTGAAACAAAGCTATTGGATGTGGTGTTTTTTCTGCTTTGTTTCTTGTCTTGTCCCAATCTTCTTTCCCTATGTGATCATT
The DNA here is from genome assembly GCA_019843815.1 of Montemys delectorum. Taxonomy (NCBI): domain Eukaryota; kingdom Metazoa; phylum Chordata; class Mammalia; order Rodentia; family Muridae; genus Montemys; species Montemys delectorum. Next base: position 5,507 of record JADRCD010238573.1, read on the forward strand.
CCTATCTATTGGAATGGGAAAGGGTATTCTGTAACATTGCATGTTTGAAAGAGGTAACTTGCATTCCAATTTTACAAAATGTGATTTGCAAGATATTGCCTTGAGTGTCAGAAAGAACTATAGACATTTGAACAGTGTAGGATCACTGTAGACTGAATTGTTTTAATCACAGGATGAACATGAGTCTATAGTGTCCAGAGTCTGAATGCAGTTGATTGTAAAGTAAAGCTTCGAGACAGGAAGATATCTTTGTACACTTGTCTGTCCTGTCTGGCTTTCTTTGTGGAGCTTATGGAAGCTATTCTACAAGGAGCTTTCCTAGATTCTCATTGGGGGAGATGATAGCGTGTATACAGTTAAAATTTTTCTTTCTTAATTTCTGTTTTTTTTTTTGTTTCTCCAATACTTTATATATTCCTGATAGCCCTGATCACTTGTCCCAATCTAGGTCCCTTACTTTCACAGACCCTCATCCCAATCTTCTCTGTTTCTCCTTTAAGAAGGTGTGCGCCACATGGCTATCCTCACATCATGGAACTTCAAGTCTCTTGTGGGTTAAATGCATCTTCCCAAACTGAGGCCAGACATTGTACCCAGTATGGGAACAAAGATAGGCAGCAACTCTAGGGACAGCCACTGCTGCAGTTGTTGGAGGATCCTCATGAACAATGAGCTGCACATCTGCTACTAATGTGCCAAGGTCCTTAGTAAAAGCCTGTGTATGCTATTTGGTTGTTGGATTCATCTCTAAATGTCCCCAAGGGTCCAGGCTAATTGAGTGTCTTGGTTTTTCTGTGGAGTTCCTATCCTCTTCAGGGCCTTCAATCTTTCTCCCAACTGATTCATAAGAGTCCCAGAGGTCCATTCAGTGTTTGATTCTCATTCTCTTCATCTGTTTCAGTCAGCTGCTTGGTGGAGCCTCTCAATAGGCAATTATGCCAGGCTCCTGTGTGGGAACATAACAGAGTATCATTAATAATGTCAAGGATTGGAGCTTGACCATAAGGTGTGGCTCTATTTGGGCAAGTTTTCTTTGGCCATTCCCTCAGTCTCTGCTACAGATTTATCCCTGGATTCAGTTTAGACAGAAAAAATTTTGTCCTGTGTGTCTACTGTGTTGTGGTTGAATCTGATTTCTTCAGCTTTCTTCTCATGCTCCCATACATTCACCATTTGGACTCGGCCTCTAAATCTCATAAGGTACAGTATATAAATTTGCTATTCAGTGCTAAGTTATTTTGCAAACCTGTTAGATTTATAGATTTAACTTTATACTATTTTTTTTGGTCAAGACACGATTTCTCTGTAATGCCCTTCCTGTCCTGTCCTGATAGTGGGTAGAGAAACCACACAAGCATCTAGCATGCTTTTATGCAGCTCTTCATACATATCTTAACTTTTTAAGTTGGGCCAGATATATAGGTTACAATCTATTTTTTCAGAATAACATATGTTCATGATGTCAATGTTATCTGAGCCTTGAGATTCAATGGATTCCTGGTGTATGATATTCTGTCTCACTCGTGTGTTTATTATGAAAATTTTCAAGTAAAGATTAGAGTTCTGCCTGTGTACATGAATATGAATATCATGGGTGAATCATCTTTTGTGTTGTCACAAGATGGCTTCAAACTCCTGATCTTCATGCAATTGGTAGTTGGTGGTCCCCGTGTAAATGCTAGAAATTGGCCACCATTATGTAGAATACCAGCAAGAGCTTCCCATGATGAGCTATTTCTTTCCTGCCCTATGTTGCTTGTTTATGATCAACATTTATATTACTAATATTTTCATCTGTAAATTTGCAACTGTTCAAACATGCATTTTGCTTTAATAAAATTTCATTAAGGTTGCAGCTTAAACTGGTCCAGTTCATCTTTCTGCAAGATGAATAGAGAACTGCAGTGAATATATAATTATTTGTAGGAAATACATAAAGAACTGTGAATTTTCTCTATCATTTTTGCTTTCTTGTTTAATACTTGAAGGGAGTGAGGATCTTACTATGTAGCTCTTGCTGTCCTGAAACACGTTATAAAGGTCACACTAGCATCCAGATCAAAGACTTACACCCGTGAATGCCTCTAGGCTTAAAGACTTGAGCAAATACACCCTGCTGATCCATTATTTTTCTAGTTAGCAATTTTTCAGACACTTTCTTGGATGTGTGCTTTGTACTGTTGAGCTGTTTCCTCATGCATCTTGCTCTCAATTGGCATTTCTCTTGCAATTCTATATCATATTCAAAAATTTAAGAAGCTAAGTAGATGAACTCTATGATTCAATTTCCTTCTAACATGATATGAGGATTTCTGTGTCAGGAAATAAGTAGCATAAGTACCAGAATTATATGAAGATATTGTCAAGAAAGTATTCATTTAATTTATAGTAATGTCAGTATCATGTGTTGTATTGTATACACATATGTTATATTTTAGAATACAGTGACTTTTGATGATGTGCATGTGAACTTCACTGGGGAAGAATGGAATTTGCTCAATCCTTCCCAGAAAAGTCTCTACAAAGATGTGATGTTGGAGACCTACTTGAACCTCACTGCTATAGGTAAGACTGTGAATTTTCTTTTTTCTTTTCAAAATAAGAGATGGATGTTTCTTGATTATGGATGATCTTTTGTTATTTCAGATGAGAAAAATAAAGATTAGGCTAAATAAATCCAGTTCAGTGCTGTGACAATTCACAGTAACTTGAATTTTACCTTATTTCTAATACAATATCATTCATTTTTTTTTTGGTACTGTGTTTTAGGATACAATTGGGAAGATCATCACATTGAAGAACAATGTCAAAGTTCTAGAAGTCATGAAAGGTAATTTTCATGTGCAAGTTGATACAAATATACCTCAGAGGAAATTTTAATAGGTTCTAGAAGGTCTAAATAAAAGCAAGAATGAGCCAGGCCATGGTGGTGCAGTCCTTTAATCCCAGAACTTGGGAGCCAGAGGCAATCAGATTTCAGAGTTTGAGGTCAGCCTGGTCTACAGAGTGAGTTCCAGGACAGCCAAGGCTATATAGAGAAAACCTGTCTCGAAAAACCAAAAAAAAAAAAAAAAATTAATAATAATAATAAAATAAAGTAAAAGCAGGAATGTAAAATATCAATTATTTAAGTGTGCTATGATTATAATATTCTCACTAGATCATGTATCTCAATGTCAGGTATTTGATTTGTGTTTTCAAGGCTTACATCTTACAGAAGAAACAAGGAAATGATGCATTATAAGATACCTTTAGTTGATTTGTACCTCCAATAGAGTTGAGCTGCGGTATTACCAATCCCTACAGTCTCATAATATTAAGATATTGCACATTTAATAGTGATAAATATATATCCAAAACCTTCTAATAATTAAAAAGTCCATGGTAAAGTTGGTGATACTCATATTCTTGTAGTGACATTACTAAGTTTACTGACAAGTCAGTTTATGAGTCAAGAATGTTGTCATGGAGAAATCTTAATCCATATACCACATATCTACAGGGAACAAAAAGTCAAATGGTACAAATACAATGTGAATCCTTTCATTTGTTGTTCTTCTTTTATTGGGTATACCAAGTGTCAGAATAAATAAAACCCTGTGTATATACTAACATTGAAAGGAGCAACAAACATCATTATATTCCAGAACACAACAAAGATATGTAGTATTCTGCCTTTTGTACACTTTCTGAAGTTTGAATTAAATGGATTTCTCAATTTACTAGGAACAACCCCAAACTCACAATGCAAATAAAGTAAAATAAAATAAAATAAAAAATAAAAAAATCCATAAGTAGACTAGAAATTTTGAAATTCCCCTGTTTATCCTGATTCACAGTTCTAATGTGGTGTAAGTCACACTATTGGACAAAATTTGAAAGTATATTCATTGTTTTAAAGTTCTGAGTTGTTCCAATTTTGTTCAGATATGTGAAATATATCATGTAGAAATCTCACATAGAAAAAGAGTACCCATGGCTCAAGCTGTATAGATAGTAGAGGATGGCCTTGTTGGACATCGATGGGAGAAGAGGTCCTTGGCATTGATATGGCTCATTGTCCAGTGTTAGGGAGTGCCAGGCTAGGTAAGTGAGAGTATTTGGGTTGATGAGGAGCAGTAGGGGTGATGGGATAGGGACTTCTCAGAGGGGAAACCTGAAATGGGGACAAGATTTGAAATATAAATAAAGAAAATATCTAATAAAAAAGGAAAGGATGTAACAAATTTGAACCATGTAGTAAATGCATTTATCATCTCAGGTATTTTCAAAGAGGTAAAACTACCCATAGTAAGGGAAAACATATGAAGTGATAAAACTTTAAGATCGATTTTTTTCTCTTATTACACCAAAGTGTAAATTTGTTCATATTGATAAAATGATTGATCAGGGTAATGAATGTCTTAAATCTTTATTGTGTCTCAATTAATGTTGCAGGCATGTAAGAAGTCATAGTGAAGAGAAGTCATATGAAAATAAAGAATGTGGTAAAGTCTTTGAAATACCCAGTCATCTCCAAAGACATAAAAGCATATATACTGGAGAGAAACCTTATAAATGTAATCAATGTGGTAAAGCCTTTTCACAACACAGTCATCTCCAATATCATAAAAGAACACATACCGGAGAGAAGCCTTATGAATGTAATCAATGTAGTAAAGCCTTTTCATGTCAGAATGGTCTCAAATATCATAAAAGATCACATACTGGAGAAAAGCCTTATGAATGTAATCAATGTGATAAAGCCTTTTCATGTCAGAGTGGTCTGCAATATCATAAAAGAACACATACTGGAGAGAAGCCTTATGAATGTGATCAATGTGGTAAAGCCTTTTCAGAAAAGAGTGCTCTTCAATATCATACAAGAACTCATACTGGAGAGAAACCATATGAATGTAATCAATGTGATAAAGCCTTTTCAGTAAAGTGTAATCTCCAGCATCATAAAAGAACACATACAGGAGAGAAGCCTTATGAATGTGATCAATGTGGTAAAGCCTTTTCAGT
>JADRCD010238574.1:0-39783 GCA_019843815.1 Montemys delectorum
AGTGTTGTGAAAAACCAAAAGGTTTTCAGATTAAGTTAATTGACTGGAATGACTATGTGCTCAGCAATTGCTTAGCTTTGTGCTCACTGCTCTGTGCTACATCCTAGGACAGTGCTGGCATAGAGTGAATGTTTAATGAATGATTTTGTGGTTTTGTTTACTAGACATATCAAGTCTGGGTAAGCTGTATTTAACATACGATACAAGACACAAGACTGGTGTTGTCCTTCAGCGTGATGGTGACACTCAGGATCCAGCTCTGACACTTGCTACTTTACTCTTTGGGAGCTTCTTTGAATCACATGCTACCCCAACACATGGAAGTAATTGGGACAGATGAACGCTAAGACCATTTTAGATAGACATCTATGTGAATATGTTGGTCTCTTTTGGGAATTCTGTTCTGCCAACAAAGAAATCTTACTAACAACAATTGACACATTCACAGTTCATACAGTATAACTGTGAGCACAATCTGTGGTTTGTGTGTCAGCTTCTGTATTGATTCTTTTTAAATGTAATGTGAGAATACAAAATTCACTGATATTTCGCTAGCTAATTCTCTACCAATTGTTTGAGGGTTTCAGACATGTACACAACGAAATATGTTCATAGCCACCTACCCACTAAGTCAAATCAGCGTTGCTCATATGTGGATGGGTATGGTCACTTTCAGACAGTCCAAACTCTGCTGGATAATTTAACAATATTTGTGTTTCATTTAATTAAAAGTGTAATTAAATTTTCAAAAAATTAGTACTCTATATTGTGAATTTTATGTTTTATTCTCAATAACATTATTTATAATCTATAGCTCAAACTCAACTTCTTTATGGCCTTATTCATCTTCAACAAATAATGACTTCTAAGTATGTTCTACTTAGTGTTAAAGCACATTATCAGATAATAAGGGTATTTGATATTTTAAAGACTAAGTAATCTTTATTTCATTTATTTTATTGTGTGGTATGAAGGAAACTTGTATTAACTTCCATTCATTTTGTTACTTTTATCTATGGCACAATTATTCATTGGTGCTTAAATTAGATTTCTTTCACATTTTCCTAGCTATAATGGCTAGCACTGATACTTTTCTGATAAATTAATGCCAAATTTCAAGTTATTATGATCATTATAGGCTGACAACTTTTCTCTAAATCAGTGTGTGCCTATAAATAAGCATCCACTTCTTTGTTATTATATACTGATTGCTATTACTAAAACAGCACATTTCTCCCAAACAAAACACAATAATACAGATTGAAATAGGTAAAGGAACTGAAATTTATGATATTTTTATTACATTGTTATTAATGTTAAATTGTAGGTTTTAGAGTAATTAATACCATACCTGAAATGTGCCAATATTTTGAGCTTTTCTCAAAAGTACATAATTTTATAATCTGCAAGAAACCTGTATACTAGGAAAAATTCTGAGTAGGTTTAAATATTATAAATTAAATAATCTGTACTTACTTTTCTCTAGAGGTCCCAGTGTTTTTTGTTTCCCCTCCAAGTTGGGGAGAGATATCCTGCTGAGTCATGCATCCTTTTCTGCTTTTCCCAGCACATTCCTTTTTGAAAAGACAGCCTAGGTTAAAGAATATTGTTAGCGTATGCTCATGCTCACATTCCATTGGATATGAGAAACTTTTATATGTATATGGAACATATTATGCATTCAAAATTTTACCCATGGCCATTTTTCAAATAAGCATAATATAGGGGCTTCTCCCTTTTATCTCAAAAGAAAACCCCCTTTCCTTGGGGAAATGAAACTATCTCAAAGACCTCCATATGTGAAATTTTCATGTCCATACTTACCACATGTGCTGTAAGGCGAGCAGTCTAAGATGCTTTCAGCTGGAGCTCTGGTTTTCCTGTCTTTGTGGATGTAGACTAGATTTCTCATGGTACTCTGAACTGAATGAAACTCATGTGAACTATACACTGAAGGCAATACTTTAAAATAAGTGGAGAGTAAATTTTCACTCATTCTATATTCATTAGGGTAACATTAATCACTCTGATTTCATTTGTGATTCATAAGGTATACAAATAGCTATACACCTTCCTTGAACTCTTAATCCATTTGTATAAAAACTATATTCTGTACAGCAAAAGGACACTTCTTAGTATCCCAGGATATATTTTACTGTCACATTAGCTTACTATGATAACATGTTGGCTATACATGAATAAGCAATTTATGTAATTCCCATAGCCAACATTCTTTAAACTTGAATAGAAAGCAATACTCAGCATATAAATGAGAAAAATAGATACTATCACTCACCTACAATAATAGTCTTTTTCCAGTTATTTTGAGGTTGAGGATTGTTCAAAACATTTACTCACTAGATGTGAGCTCAATACTAAATAAAACAATGTCAAGTTTTGATAGTGAAATGCATTTGTTTGCAAAGGGAAGTTGGGTTAAACTAAAGTCAATCTATACAAATTCAAGTTTTATGAGAATTTGCTTATATCGACAATATCAAAACTAGCAAATAATGTAAATATATGCATGTTTCTCACAGAAAATAATCCTCAGCTTTGGTAATTGATCCTTGTTTGAATTCATAGTGTTGTTTCTACCACAGCATCCATATAAAGGGAGTTTTAAAATCAACCATGAATGAATTGATTTGAATTGCATTGGCACTGGATTTACTTGTAGAATTTCAAGAGGTGGACTTGAGAGCAATTGCAACCCAGAGATTGTTTTCTGCAAAGATCTTTTGAATTATGCATAAAGACATTTGGTTTCTGCAGTTTGAAGTTTATAATTCAGATAGCTATTTAAATATTAATGAGTTGTTTGGGAAGTTTTACCAAATGGATAATGACCAGTCAAAATAACTGGTAAGAAAGTATATAGGGAACCTAAGCACTTTCAATTTAATATTTTCTCTTTGAAATACTCCATAATGTTTCCTACAATATAAGGTTTGATTAGTACATGGAGTACTACTCAAAAGTCATTCTTGGGCTTTTGAATGTCATATATAAGCTGAGTGAAATAGTCTTCCCAGAAAGAATTTGGTTCCTGGAAAATTTTAGATATGCTTGAGAACTGATTCACATAAATGAGGATCACAAACTGAGATGGAAGACTCTTGACAATAATAATTTAGGTGTTGTCTAATACAGGCCTCCCTTCTATCCAGGAGCTATTGTGCACTGGTCAATGAGGACAAATGGAACAAGGTCAAAAAACAGGGTTCAGAGTATGACAAAACTGACCTACTTCTGAATCATCCTTAGAGAGACAGCTCAGCTTTTCTAGGGATGAATCAATGAGGTTTTGGGACAGAAGTAGGGATTTCCTGAGTGGGTAACTATCATTGGCTAGAGTTTAGGGTAGAGAAGAATGTCCCATTTGCATGAAGAGACATTCTAGGAATTCCAGGGCTTTACTGGACTGGCTCCTATCTGGAGAAAGGAAGCTGAACCTGTAGGTAGGGCTCCCCAGATCTGACAGAGAAGCAGAAACCCCACTAGGAATCTTTTGCTGAACTAAGAGTACTGTTTGGACCTGGAGAATTTTGATCTTCAATAATAGGCCCAACCATCTAAAATACACTAAAATAAAAGAAAAAGAAAAGTAAAGACATCTACTGATTGGTGTATATACTGTAGCTACACCTTCAAAATCTAAAAAGGACAGGGACAGGATGGTTTTCTTTTGCAGCAGAAGAAATTCCTTTTTTTTTTCTTTCTTTCCTTTTTTTTTTTTTTAACAATCTTTAGATTTATTGCAATTCATTTCAAAACTCCAATACAATTTTTCACAGAAATTGAAATGAAAATGTTCACAATATAAAGCTTCATATGGAAACACAGACAGACAGACACAGACAGACACACACATACACCCATATACACAAATAAAAATAAAACAAAACAAAAAAACCAAAAGGAAACAGAATAGCTAAGTCAATCCTGAATTATAAAATAGGTACTGGAGGTGTCACCATCTCTGACCTTAACTTGTACTACAGAGCTATAGTAGTAAAAGCATCATGGTATTGTTATAAAAAAGAGTCTTGTTGATCAATGAGTAAGGCTGGACGGTGGTCTAAGTCTAAGTGGTAATGCCTTCCATATGACATGTAAATAAAGAAAATATCTAATAAACAAAACAAAACAAAAAAAGATAACATAAATATAAACAGTAAATAAGTATCCAGCTATTAAAAAAAAAATCCTGTGATTCAAGCAGTTAGGCAATGGAGGCAGGAGCAGAACTATGAGTTTAAGGTTGGCCTTTACTATATAGCTTGGACTATATGAAAGATTGAAGCCATCCTGGAAGAGTTCAGAGCCCATGAAGTAGAGGATACTTTTGCCTAGCGTCCTCTGTAATAACATTTGGGGGAAGATGAGGATTTCAGGGCACAGGTAGAGAGAAAGCTGAAACATGGACAGGGAGGGAAAGACTGGAAGGCATTACCACTTAGACTTACACCACCTTCCAGCCTTACTCATTAGTCAGCAGAAGCAATTCTTACCTATCTCATAAACAATAGACTTTTCTAAAGTTCTGATGATCATTTTGTTTCCTAAGATAATATGGAATTCAGTAATTTAAGATTTATTAAAATTTATAATTGAAAAAAGTAATGATTTGTAAATGTGCTTGCCCTTCAAGGAGCATGGTTCTATACGTGCTCAGCTGACGTCCTCACAGTAGTACGATGACTATCTATAAGCCTGGAGGTAAGGGAATCTAGAAAGCTGTGAGCTTCATACTCAAATATTTATCAAAACAGGATCCTCTAAAACATTTTCTTGGTAAATCTAAGAGGATTTCATTTAGTTAATTTATAAAGGTCTAAACATGGAAAGGTTATTTTAAAAAACCGTCAAAGGAACTAAGTATTCAGTATGTAAAGGTAATAGGCCTTAAACATACATCTTTAAAAAAAATCATAAATACAACTACCACACATATGGCTTCTAAGCACTGTAACTGAGAAATGGTAAAGCCTTACTTATAATTTTTTATAGGCCAGAGCATTTTGAAGTCCTCTGATGCAAAACTTCTATATTTCTGGCAGACAATGTAAGGTCAGGGAAGATGGATGTCTGTATACACAATCCACAAGAAGTTGGCAAATTCTCATTCTGAGGGCAAGTTCTCAGGTCCGTACTCCTATGGTTTTCTAACTCTCATATTAACTTTCACTGGATGGCTACCCATTGCCCCAGAGTTATTTCTGGAAATCATGTGACTGTTCCATATAACAACATTTTTCTTTGGTCTGTGATCACATAGTGTTTTAAGATACCTTGAGCTAATTCTCTTTAATTTTGCATATCTACTTTTACTGGCAGATGGGATAGCATCCTTACAGGAGTTAGAAAATATTTATTCATATACTTCCTCAGCCTTAGCCTTGTATTAAGTTCCTTATATAAATATAAAAATCCTCTGGATCTATGGGCTCAAAGTCTTAAGGTGTCTCTTTTACTCAATTTCTATATCAGCTTATTTTTTCTATCATCACCGCCACAGTCTAGATTATTGTATTAGTCACTAAACACTTTCTTTCACAACTTTTTTGTTCTTTTTAAAAACATGCAACTGTGGTAGAGATGTAGCTCAGTGGCATGGGTCTTACCTAGCATATAGGAAGTGGCTTGGTGGTATAGCTTTTACACATTATACCTGAGGTAGTTTCCTGGCACAGAATTTACCTCTTAAAGCCAACCCCCACTGACATCCCTTCACCAACGTCTGTTGATTTTCCAGCACTGAAAAGCAAAAGTAAATGACAAACAAACAAACAAACAAACAACAAAAACACCACCTTGAAATAAGTACTGCAAAAATTATGTCAACTACATAAATTTCTTATTCAAAATTGTTAATAATCCATTCATATATATGATTTCCACCACACCCCATCCATGCTGATAAACTTATAATTATTGTTTTATATACAAATAAGGTATTATGTTGTGTAACAACAGGTACTCTGTGATTTTAAAATCAGATTAAATAACTGTATCCTCAAATATTTGTCAATCCTTTCCAGTAAATGGAAATTTGAATTTTTTTCTTTAATCTCTTGAACTCTGCAGTTGATCACTAATTTCTCCCATTGTCTAGTTTGTGAGGGCAAACACGGGTGTTTTTGTCCTATCTCCTTGTATCTGAGTATTCACTGTTTAACCTGCCTGTATTATGTACTGCTTCTTACTGCGAGGAGACACCATGAACAAGACAAGTTACAAAAGAAAGCATTTAATCAAGGGCTTACAGTTCCATAGGCTTTGAGTTCACAACAAATATTGTAGGGAGCATGACAGCAGGCAGGCAGGACTCGACTCGTGCTGCAACAGAAGGCAAGAGTACAACTCTGGAGATACAACCAGGAGAGAAAGAGGAAGAGCAAAAGAAAGCTCACTGACTACTGTGTGAATTTTCAAAATCTCAAAGCCCACTCCCAGTGACAGACCTTTTTTTTCCCCCCCTACAAGGCCACAACTTGTAATGTTTCCTAATATGTAAAAGTCACATTTTTTTTCACCTGAAGTGTTTGCCAATGGCCAAGGCTTACTGCTGAAAAAGCTTGAAGAAGCTGCCTGCATTCAGAGACACTGACTCTCTGCGCCTTAACTCTGAAGTGCAAGGAATTTACAGACTGAACTCAACTGAATGACTCAACACAGAGTTGCACGTCTCTCTCTCCTGAATCCTGGGCTGAATGATGTAAGCTTCTCTTTTCCTGAAACTTGCTCTGTTTCAGGCTGGCCTTGAACTCAGAGATCTGCTTGCCTCTCTCTCCTCAGATTAAGGTACTGTGTGCATATTGCTGGATTAAAATTCCTCCAGATCCATCCTTTTACCAACTGTTTGGTCAAGTATTCAAATATAGGAGCCTATGGAGCCATTCTTATTCAAACCACCACATTCCACTCCCTGCTCACCATAGACTTGTGGAAATGCAGTATGAAGACATTTACTTCAACTTCAAGCATCCCTATAGTGTATCCCTCTCAATTTTTAAAATTTTAAAAATGCAAAGTCTTTGTGAGGCAAACGAATTTAAATTTCTACCAATATGTCAGGACTCTGTCTTAGTTAGGATTTCTATTGCTGTGAAAAGACACCATGACCTTGGGATCTTTTATAAAAGAGAACATTTAATGGGGGTTGGCTTAAAATTTCAGAAATTTAGCCCATTGTCATCCTGACAGGAAGAATGTCAGTGTACAGGCAAGACATGATGATAGAGAAGGACTTGAGAGCTTTACATCTTCACCTGAAAGGCTGTGAGTCACACCAGATGGAGCTTGAAATATAAACCCTCAAAGTCTGACCCAAAAGTGACAGACTTCCTTTAATAAGACTAAAGCTACTCCAACAAGGCCACAGCTCCTAATAATGCTACTAAGTACAGGCCAAGCATTCAAATACAGAAGTGTATGAGGGTCGTTCCTACTCCAACCATGTTTCACTACCTGGTCCTTAGAGTTTTATATCTATACCATAATGGAGAAATTCATTCAGTCAAACTACAAAAGTCCTCATAGTCTATAATGGTCTCAAACTTGCTTAGAAATCCAATATTCCAAGTTTCTTTTGATATTTTTGCAATCTCTTAGCTGCAATCCCCTCTAAAATCAAAATGAAAAAGCAGATCACATATTTTTAACATACAGTTGCACGGGATATAGATTTCCATTCCTCAAGGGAGCACAGTGAGGAAGTACTGGACCAAAGCAAGACCAGAAACTAGTTGGGTAAACTCCACATTCCTCATCTCCATGTCTGATGGCAAAATGCTCTTTAGATGTCCAACTTTCTCCCAGTTTTGTTGATTGCAACATAGTTTTTTTCTTTTTGGGCTAATTCCAAACCCTGTTAGTCGTGTGTGTGTGTGTGTGTGTGTGTGTGTGTGTGTGTGTACATAGCATATCAAATTGCAGTAAAACTAGGCACCTACACTTATAGTAAGGCTGAATGAGTTAGATACAGCCACTGTTCTCACTGTTAGGAGTCCTACCAGAGGAACAAGGTATACAATGAAATACACACACACACACACACACACACACATGCACACACTCACACACATACACACACACACTCACACACACATGCACACACACACTCACACGCATGCACACAGAGGACCTATATCAGATCCATGAAGTCTGATTGTCAACTCAGTCTCTGTGAGCCTCTATGAGCCCAGGTTTGTTGATTCTGTTGGTGATCTTATGGTGTCCTGACCAGTCTCACTCCTATATAACTCCAATATTTCAGCAGGATTCCTTGACCTCTGCTTAATGTTTGTCTGTGGTTCTCTGTATCTGTGTTCATCAACAGTTGGAGAAGCCTCTCCGATTTTGATTACACTACACTTCTGTCTATCAATGCAGCAGAAGATCATTAAGAATCATTTCACTGATTTTTTTATTGCATTGACATAAAACTAGACAGGTTGATCAATGGAATCAAATTGAGGACCAAGACATAAATTTACATACCTATAGACACCTGATATTTACTACTACTACTACTACTACTACTACTACTACTACTACTACTAGTACTACTACCACCACTATTACTGGTACTACTACTACTACTACTACTACTATAATAATAATAATAATGAAGTTATTATTATTATTATTATACCATAATTATAAAATTGAAAAAAGATAACATCTTCAAGAAAGGGCTCAGGTCTCACTGGATAAATGTTTGCATTAAAATAATGCAAACAGATCTATCTCTGTCACCCTGAACAAAACTCTAGTCCAAATGGATCAAAGACCTCAACATAAGACCAGATACACAGAACCTGACAGAAGAAGAAGTGTAGAATATTCTTGAAGAAATTCCCTGGGGGAAGGGGAGATGATAAAATTTGTAGTAATATGCAAATATTCAATCAAAAGAAATATGATTTAATACCGGGCAGTGGTGGCACATGCCTTTAATCCCAGCACTTGGGAGGCAGAGGCAGGTGGATTTCTGAGTTCGAGGCCAGTCTGGTCTACAGAGTGAGTTCCAGGACTGCCAGAGCTACATAGAGAAACCCTGTCTCGAAAAATCAAAAACAAAACCAAACAAACAAACAAACCAAAAAGAAATATGATTCAAGTATACTTATAAAGCATGTTTGGTGTTCAAAGCCACAGGATAATGTTCATATTACAAACATTGCTATAATATTATGAGTGCCAAATGAAATAAAGATGCAGGAAAATAAAGATCATATAAAAACGAGTCAGAGACACTAGCTGATATTTTCCACTTACATAAGTAGTTCTTATTTAAACAACTAATATGACTCTAATGATCTTAATAAAATGAAAGTATACTGAGGAAGTAATCATTTATTTTATTTCTAAAGGATTATACATTAACTCTTAATATTAGATTGCACTTTGTGTTATAGCACTCTCAGCATCTGGATCATATCATTAAATACATTAAAAATGTGTGCTTGCTCTCAGGAAATAAACTTGACATTTTGGAGTTAGACTGAAAGGTGAAAATGGGGACTAGATGGATGGGAGATAAAGCGTGTAGAAAATCAATCAAGAGGAAAGCTCTTTGACATCTGTCAGAAAAGAAATTTCCAAGAAGCGAAAGGCTAAAGCAAGGTAGTAAAGGACATAAGCTGAGTTTAACAACTTTAGAGTTGAAAATAAGTGATACACTGTGTGAAGTACTGTAGTAAAGTTCTATAGTGGACTTAGTGCTCTGTTGTTTTTCCTTGCTTTAGAAGACAAATGTGACTTCCATCTCAGAAATTGAAAAGTAAAAGGTGACAGTGTAGGACTGTATTCTAATTTTATATGAATTTGTATAATTGACATACTCAGTCATGATGGTTGGTTCTTTAAACAGAGGGGTGGAATCTGGGATATACATATGCAGCTAAATCAGCCTATTCAACACATGGAAATTAATTTTGAAACAATTAAAATGTGGATGTATCTCTGCTCTAGAAATGTCATCCAAGAGCCAAGATGCTCAGAAGCATCATGTCCTCTTAATAAGGATTAATAGTGATTGCATTAGATGGAGTTTCCTAGAGAAACTGAAATAATGGAATAAATTTTACATATATAACATACATATATACATATATTTGTGTGTCCATATACACAATATATTATATATATAATATATATGCAATATTAATTTATTAATATATTGAATAAATTATCTATCTATCTATCTATCTATCTATCTATCTATCTATCTATGTCTTATTAAAGTGGCTTTCAGATTGTGGCCCAGAAAGTCAAAAATGGCTGTCTCCTAATGGAAAGTCCAAGAATTCAATAGTTGTGCAGGACCAAAGATTAATGTTTCAGCTGGACTTCACAATGAGTCAGCATCCCAAAGAGGAAACGTTAAGATTAGTGAAGAAATGTCTCATAAGGAGGATGAATAAATATGCCAGTGAGAATAAGAACAAATGGGCAAAAATTAAAAGCTTCTTTCTTCCATGTTTCTTTATAAATGAATTCTAATGAGAAGGCTGGCTACCAGCAAGATTTAGGGTGGGTCTTTTTACATCACACAACTTAATCAAGAAAAATCCCTCTCAAGTATACCCAGCTGGTTGGGTTTTATTTAATTCCAGATAAAGTCAAGTTAACAACCAAGAAGAGCCGCCACAGGGATAATATTGACAGACCTACAATTTTAACTACAGACATAAGAGATTCTTATGTAAAAGATGTCTAGGGAGCAAAATTTGGCAGGTACACAAGGCATGTCATGCAGGGATGATAGAAATTGTGCTGGAATTGATAAAGGAAGGAGTGTATGCCATTCCATCTGAAATCTTTCTTCTTTCTACCCTGAAGAGAACACATGAATTCCCATTTATATATTCAGACAAAAGTTAGAGAAGTGACCCCATGTATCATTGAAAAATGATTAAAACCTGCTGTCATTTATTATAGGCTGTGGTAAAATTATTTTAAAATATATATTCTATTACCAAGATAAGGACTAAAGGAATTAAAAGGCAAATTGTTGTGCTAGAGTCTGCAAAGAGCCCCACACAGTAATGTCTGTAGCTTGCTTTTGCAAACTTGCTTCCTCCCGGTGACCTTTATCTTGATTTCTTCCCAAAGTATCCACTGTATGCATTGCCTGTTTGTTTCACATGGGGCACACACTCCCCTAATTTTAAGATGAGGATGGAACAATTGGCTTTCAGTGTATTTAGTCTTTGTTACAAATTCCATTTTGAATGAAGGAAGCAGAAAGTGTTTTTATAAAAAGCCACTGATGCGGAGTCGCAGTGCTCCTTGACATAGTAGCTAAAAGGTAAACTGAACAAGCCTGGCTTGCATTATTTCAATCCTATTGTCATTTCCATCGAAGGCAGATGGTTCTTTGTAAATCAAGGTTAGGAGAGGGCTTCAAGTTCTTCTTAAATAAAAGTTTAGACATTCCCTTCTCCCCTTGACCTTGATTTCTCATTTCTGAGGATGCATTAGCTGTGTACACAAAGGCTTTCATTTCTCTTTTGATGCTTAATGGTTTTGCTTCATGAACAAGTACCAGAGGAGTTTGCCATGAAAGCATATTTTGTCTTAAACCAAAGGTTTCACGTTCACTTTTCTAAATTACTCGTTTTGTTAATTTAATTCATTTATGTAACAGATAGTAAGAGTGAATAAGAGTTCTATACTTCACTAAGCAATGAGAAAAGGCAGACTTTCCCATTCCAGCTCCAACCATGGCTGATGTCTTGGTGGGAGAGAAAATATAAAATTAAGAGAACATACTTTTTGAAAATTGTGGTAATTCTTTATGTAGGACTCTGTAAAGGATAACAGTGTTCACTACAGGTAGCACTATCTCAGGCTCTTAGCGCTGACATAATTACAAACAATATTTGATCCTCTGTGTCTTCAAATATTACAAATAATACTTGAAGACTCTGCTGGAAAAGTATGCTAAGTGAAAATAAAGGAGGAGTATTGCTGCTGAGGGGACACAAGTACACAGGCCCATCATGGTAATGGAAATGGAGTACCCTCCATTCCACTGTCATTTATTCACTGGCAGCTCTAAGTGCATGATATCAT
This sequence comes from Montemys delectorum, assembly GCA_019843815.1. NCBI lineage: Eukaryota > Metazoa > Chordata > Mammalia > Rodentia > Muridae > Montemys > Montemys delectorum. Next base: position 12,088 of record JADRCD010238574.1, read on the forward strand.
GAGAAAGTCAGATATTAGGTCTGGATGGTCAGCACATGCTTGAAGTTGAAGGAAAAAGAGAAGCCCTTGAAACTGAGTACAATGTAACAGCACAGTGAGTATTAGAAGGCTTTCTCCATTGTTCTTACTGAAATAAATAAATAAATAAATAAATAATAATAATAATAATAACAAAAATACTAACAACAGCTACCACTCTCAAATCTACCTAGAAAGACAATGAAGATCCTTTTCAACAGAGGATCTGCAAACTAAGCTGCAATCCTGTCAATCTTACGATGTGTGAACATCTTGCTCCTGAGGTGTAACACCTGTTTTCATAGTCTTAGGTCTGTGTTTTACATCTCTGGGCTTTATGATTGCACATTCTTGGCTGACAAGAAAGAAGCCTTGGAACTGGCCCTATCAAAATCCAATATTATCGTTTTACAAACTAACATGTAAGAATGTTCATTTTACCTTTTTCATATTACTGTCACCCAAAGTCCTGTAATCAAATTCTGAGACACTGGGCTAACAGGTAAAACAGACTTTTTTATTTTTTATTTTATTTTATTTTTTTTTGAGACAGGGTTTCTCTGTGTAGCCCTGGCTGTCCTGGACCTTACTCTGTAGACCAGGCTGGCCTCGAACTCAGAAATCCACCTGCCTCTGCCTCCCAAGTGCTGGGATTAAAGGTGTATGCTACCATCACCTAACTAAAACAGACTTTCAAAAATGAACTTGGATTAAAACCCCAGAGTCAGATAACTGGCAGCCAGGTATACTTCCTTTTCATTCCATAAGGAAATAGAAATGTCAATCTTTATCTCCTTGTAGTATAGACTTTTGGAAAGTGGAAGGCCATATTTTCATTATTTATATATTTACTATTGATATTTTCATGAATTAATAATAGTTTGATTTTACATTCAAAAGATATCTACATGTTAACAGTTTTAGATGACTATATATGAAGAGCACATAGGAAGCTTTGTTTCCTTAGCCTGGCATATGGCTCTGTGTCTATACTATAAGCACAGGAAGCTGAAGCAGGAGGGACATAACAAAATTGGAGTTAAACTGAGTTAAATAATAAAACATTATTCTCCTCTCCAAAACCAATAGAAAAGGAAATTCATAGCCTTGAATGGTCTGAACTATTTAACTTTTAATAAATCTTTTATTTTTTAACGTTGTAATATAATTATACCATTTTCTCTTTTCCTTGTGTCCCTCTGAAGAATCCAATGGAACACTCCTATCTTGTTCTTAAATTCATCACCTCAATTCCTCAATTTCTTCTTAATTGTTTTATACACATAGAACATACATACACATACACATACACACACACACACACACACACACACCTAAATATTCCCAAATATATGAATACAACCTGCTTACTCTTTATGTGTGTGTATATCTCAGGGTTCACCGTTTAGAATTGAATAAATAGAATTGAAATATTTCTTCTCTGGGAAATATTTCTCTCAGTCTCAGCATCCCTTAGTTGATGTTAGCTTTTTACATAAGGCTGAGGCCTCATGGGTTTACCCTCATCCTCTTAAGCATATCTATTGTTGTAGTGATGTCCATATCATGCATGCAGGCATATTGGTGAATCTTTATGAGTTTATCTTCTGACATTGCTAAGAGACACAATTTCACGGAACTCACCCCCCTCCCAATGTTCTTTTTGCCTAAAGTACAGAGATTTATTATTTTTCATTGCTGTTTTTGTTTTGTTTTGCTTTGTGTTGGTTTGTTTAGTAAACAATATATCCATTACAAGTAGTCTGCAAACCACAGTTTCCAAACCATGTAACTTGAGTGGCTGTGGCTTTCTGTAATGGCGTCCATCTGTTGGCAAAGGGGTTTCCTTGTTGAGAGGTGCCACTTGTCTGTGGCAGTAAGAAGAGGTAGTAAAAATTTAGTTAGCGATTAGGCTGATTTAGTAAAGTGGTGGGAGTAGATTCCTCTCCAAGGTCTATGGTTTTACTAACACATAATAGGAAGCCGTTTCTAGTACCAAGCATGGTTTTCTTCTTGTTGAGCATGTCTTTAGTCCAATCAGAGAGCTGTTTGTTGTCACAAAGTTTTGCATGCCACTAGTGAAGCCGTGGCTTTAGCATGCCATGTTGCTCATAGATGTGGTTCATAGGCATCTTTAATTGGTAGAACTGTTGTTCATTTCACACTTTTTGTGAAGGCTTGTATGGTGCCTTCTAGTACCAAGAATACTAGTCCACAGTGAGCAGACATTGAGATCAGTCTTGTATTAGGCGCTGCTAGGTCTTGTGTCTGAGGTTCACTGTGTCCTTACTGATAAGCATTTCTCTTTTATCTATGCACAGCAAAGCTCACATGAACTTACGGAGACTAAAGCAACCTCCAGGGCTTCTGTGTCTGTACCACGTCTGTACTAGATCTTCTATATACAAATTATGGCTTCCAGGTTAGCAGGTTTTATATATATATATATATATATATATATATATATATATGATTACAAAATGTTAGGTTTTTGTTTTATCTTATTCTATTGTATTTTATTACAACCTCTTTTTTGAGACATGGTTTCTCTGTGGAGCCCTGGCTGTCCTGGAAGTCACTCTGTAGCCCAGGCTGGCCTTGAACTCAGAAATCCACCTGTTTCTGCTTCCAAAGTGCTGGGATTAAAGGCGTGTGCCACCACTACCCAGCTTATTATAACCTCTTAAAAACTTGTTGGTTTTTCTAATGAGTCATAAAGGGAGTAGAACCAGATGGGAGGGAGATGGTGAGGAACTGGGGGGAAGAGGAGGAACAACTGAAATTAGATTATTTTAGGTGAGGAATAAAATAAAAAGTAAATTGTCAAAAGAAAATTATCTTTACTTATATGCATGTGTATGTGTCACATGTTCATGGATGTCCAATGAGAGTAGAATATGGAACTGGTTCTCCTAGAGCTGGATTTAGGCACAGTGTAAGCTGCCCAAAGTGAGCACTGTAAACAGAACTGGGGTCCTCTGAAAAAGCAATAAATGATCTTAGCCAATGACACATCACTTTAGCATCATCCGTCTCTTATTCCTAAGGACAAATATAAGACAGAGTTCAATAGAAAGAGGTTTAGTATTGCTATTTATAAGCATCAATGCAAAAAAAAAAAACAGAACAAATGATGGTTGTGTCTGGTAAATGTACAACTTATTTCTAAATATATTTTCTAATTCTGAAACTACTCAAATTGAAATGCATATTTAGTAGCTTAGCAAATTTGAACACAAAACACAACTACTCTATTTTCTCTATTTTAATTAGTCTCACCAGGGAAGCGAAAGAACACTGGCTGCCATCACTGGGAATTTCATTTTAAAGAAGAGTGCTGCACCGCTCAGGATTCACCCTTGCCGTTTGGATGCTTATAGGCGTCGTCTCCATGTGTAGGTCCGTTCATATAGGAGCAGCAACTTCTGGTTGCCAGATTTTAGGTGGAATTTTAAAACACACAAAACTCTTGAAACTTTCTTTTTAAAGTTTTAGAAGAAAAGTTTTTCCCTAGACTCCTTCTGCGTTTGACAGCCAGCACAGAGCATAGTGCTGATGTTTTGTCAATAAATGATTATCAAACAAATTTTTTTTATCCTCCAAAGAAAACAGCACAGTAAATGTTTGATAAAAATGTTATTTTCAGTATTAAATAAGTGATATCTGATGTGAAACATACTTGTCCAAAAGTTATGACCTAATAGAACAAATAATTTTACCAATTATCCCCATCAGTTTCAAACACTGAAAAAATCAAATTTAAAAGGTTGTTAAAAAAAATAACAAACTTATTTGAAGTGCTTACAACTTATTTTACTTGCTACATATAAGGAAATGCAGTACATATTCTGTAATCTATGTAAAAATGAGCTAGATTGGGACAGTAATGAAAGACCTCAATGACAAGACTGAGGCTTTTCTTGTTTCCACCTGTCTTCATTGGCTTTGAAGCATTCTGCATTTAAGTTATCTGCTGGCTGGCATCTTATTCCTCTAGGCTCCTCCCAGGGCCCTAGGCCTGCATCATCACCTGCCAACTGCAGGTGTGAACCAAGTTTGGCAGCTGTAGTTTATAAAGAGGACAGACTGACTGCCTGCTACGCTAGCCTCTCTATCCCCATACTCCCTAATTTCTCTCTTTCTCTCTATCCCTCCTTCCCTCCCTCCTTTCCCCTCCTCCTCCCTCCCACTCTCTCCCCCTCCCTCCCAGTCTTCCTTCTCCCTCCCTCCCTCCCTCCCTCCCTCTCAACCTCTTCCTCCTCCCTCCCCTCTCCCTGCCCCTTCCTCCTCTCTCTCTCTCTCTTTCTCTCTCTCTCTCTCTCTCTCTCTCTCTCTCTCTCTCTCTCTCTCTCTCTCTCTCTCTCTCTTCCTCTCTCTCCATCTCTCTCCCCTATTCTTTGTCTTCATAACTCTGCTCCTATCTTTCTGCCTCTACCCCTTCTTCAAGTACCCCCTTCCCTCCCTTTTCAGAGTAAACCTCTCTTAAACTAGGTCTGTTGTGTGGCATGATTTCTCAGGGAGACCCCTTGGCAAGGGGCCTGCCAGGTACCCTCTGCCACTGCATTCATACTTCACAACAGTATTACGTAATGATGCAATGGAATTCTTACTCCAGTGATGTCTGTGTCTCTTAGGAATGTGAACTGGATGCCAATATTACTACCATAATTGTTGCAGGCCCAAATGAAGAGATCAAGAACATAAGACTCAACTGCTGCTTTATATACAAAGCACGTAGAATCATAATTATAAATAGTAAGAAATTTTCTGTGAGTATCTGGTCATCTAACACATTAATATTTATGTATTATGTAGAGTATTTACAATGTATCCTGCCTGAAAATCATTTACATTTGTATCATTATATTATGCTTTCAGGTATCAATCTAATGTAAAATGAATTAAAATTGCAATAGAAATATTTAGATTCTGATCCCTAGTGTTCTGATCCAAGTCACAGGGACCCCAAAGACCACTGAGGAACCACTTCTGATGCAAACACACAAAGGTCTTTTATTATGAGCTCACTAGCAAGGCCTCTCAGACTCCCACCAGAGTGACAGACCAGAGTGAGAGCCCTGCGTCTCAGGGTGCAGGGTTTTTATTGTGGTTACAGCAAGCTTGGGGAATTTCCATATGTGCCAGCAAGTGGGTAATATTTTAAAAAATGCATTTCTGGAGTAATCTGCAGGAACTCAACAGGAGGGCAGAACCACCTAACAAGAGGATGGTCAGGTTATCTATTCTCTGCAGGATGTCTTAGGTTATCTACATGTGCCTTGGGCCTGTTATTGTAGCCGGGCTGTTACTAAAAGATGGGGGAAGGGAGGTGTACAATGTTTGGTCAGGTGAACTTTGTGATTTTTCTTACTGAAATTGGATTTTAGACCTTGGTCACCCACAGAATGGAGTTTCTTCAAAAAAGGCAGTTGGTTGGGCTTTACACCAATGGGGGTATACAAATACAATAATAAAATAATATAGCCCATTAACTTGTGAAACTTGAATATTGGTGAAGTTTTTCACAAAAAAATTAGTTAATGAAAGAATTTTTCTTACCTTCCATCCTAGCCTTACAGACAAGCTAATGAAGGTGACTGTAGAAAGGAGGGCTATATTTAAAATTGTACCATTATCCTTTTGATGAGCGTCCCCATCAACATTATGGAATGTAATATATAAACAATTGTTTTTTAAAAGTGTTGGAAATAATTCAGAAAAAAGGAGAAAAGACAAAGAGAGTATTGTGGAGAAACCACAACAGGAAAGCAGGAGAGAGAAAACTACTGGAAATAAACAGAAAATAACAATAAGAAAATAATAAAAATGAGGGGATTTTCTTAGCATAATCAGCCAGAGCAGGGTTTATTTACAGTAAAGATTATTAATCAACCTAATCTTCCCTGGGCCTGTTTTGTTTTTTCCCATCATTCTGTTCAGTAACAAGTTTTTCTTGCCTGAAACAAAGGCCATTCTGAAACAATGCATCTTTTTTTTTTTTTGTCCTGACTTTTAGTCATTTTTTTTTAACCTAAGTGAAGAAAGATGGAAGCTTATCCTCACAGAAGTGGAGCGCACAATTCCCCATTTCACCCTGAGTGTAAGCTGCCAGGGCTGACCACGGGATGGTACAATCTGGTCAGGTTTCATGTTTTCCATCTGTCCTATACTGCTCAGTTAACTTTATTTCTGCCCTTCCAAGGAAGGAGGAAGGAGAAATTGTTGGAAGGAAAATCGTTTCAATGCATTTCACTTTAAATATTTTTCAAAGTGTGTATCATCCTATAACATGCAAATGTCTGAAGGATGGCAGAGTCTTCCCCTTATACATCTACAGATGTGTTTAAGTAGAAACAGCTCGACACTGTGCTGTGTTACATTTAATTTCTTTCACTCTGGCGTGCATTCTACTGTCATATCAAATTATATGCCTTATTTTTTAAAAGTCAATAGCCATATTTTTGGGTCATGTGTGGAGACATAAAGACAGACAAACCTGTTTTTAAAGTCATTTCTCCATTAAGTTCTTTCTTGTGGATTTCAAATTTAAATAATATTTTATATGATTCATATATGCTAAGAATGTATGCTATCCAAAGATGGACAGTAGAAAAAAAAGACCAGAGAAATTTTCATGAAAAGTTAAAGTAGAATTATATATTGGAAATTTTGAGAAACAACCTACCATATATTTTATTTAAAGTTCTGTATAATCACCAAGAATGATATTCAAGTTCATGTGTAAAATGAAGTAAAACTTCCATAATTTTGTGTAATTTAGAGGGCATATTTCCCATTATACCAGATAGAATAGGTTGCAACTTAGGGAATATCACAGTCTCCAGAAGGAAGGAAGTACTTCATGTAGCTAGCTGTGCCTCCCGGGCATGGTCATGTGCTGTGGGTGCTCCCTAACTCTGTAATAGGACAGTCAGGGCAAATGTCTGGGACTCTACAGAGAGCTCATGCCCTCTCATGACTGTGACTGAGGGAATCCAGACTTTATGCTCACTACCTCCTGCCTCAAGTACGTCTTCAAGATTCCTGCCCACACTGATTTTTCACTAACATTGATTAGGATAATCAGGATAAAGTCGTCTTTTTGGAGAAATTAGCCTTTACATATTCATTTGGAGACATGGAGTTTCTCCCACTAGTCTTTTCTTTCCAAAATGTTACATTGGACCCCAGTGAAGAACCTATTATTATCATTATTATTATTATTATTATTATTATTATTATTATTATTTATTATTATTATTATTATTATTTATCATCATCATCATTATTATTATTATTGTGGGATTGGTATACCCATAGATCAGTGCATTGCTGAAGATTCATCAGAGGGTCAAATTTTATTTCCTCGAACCTCAAGCTGAGCTCTATTTAATTTCAGGGTAAATTATGTACCATATTTATTTTGGGTCTCATCCTAAACCATTTTTTTTCCCTAGATCGCTACCAATTTAACAGAGAACAAAACTTTAAAAATTTATGGAAACTGGAGGGTATCCTTACCTATTACTACACAGTGACCTCACAGACGATATGGAAGCACCTACCATGTGATAGAACCCCACCCCTGAATGGGCCCCACCTGAATATCCATGATGTCCGTCAGGATTGTTCTGAACCACCTTTCAGTAGATCACTGGCAAGGGAGTTTCAAGGAAGATTATGTCTTTATCAGGCTCTCTTCAGAAACTATTATAAAAATGGCTTTGTCCTTTACAAGTAAGACAATTATGACAAACATATTTTGTTGCCTTTGTTGCATTATTTATCTGCTTGGACATTATGTAAAAACCTGGTAAATTTCTACAGTGTAGGGCTGGGTTAGATTGTCAGTTTAAAAGAATGGATGATGCAGCAGTGCCTAAGAGGCTTAAGAACCACACAGATTAGGAAATTAATTTAAATCCTAGAAGCATGATTTCCACTAGGGCTCTCTAATGTCATATATATCCCCCCAAACTCCCCATGAAGTTGAGAGTGTTTGGAAGGCTTCAGCTGCTCTGTTTGAATGTGCAATTTCCCCTTCAATGCTTAAGGATCACGCTACAATTGCTGTGATTAATTGAAACAATACATTTAAATGTCGCCAAGCAGCTGCTATTTTATTAAACGAGGCATTTCTCTCCAAGAGTCTCTTTGTTTCAAGCAATATGCTCTGATCCCCAGACACAGGTGGCAAGGTGGCAGGTACTAAGCCAGCTCCCATAATGTACAGTTCTGTTTAGAGACGTAGCAACAATAACTGCTTGGTCTTTATGGTAGTCCCCACTTGTGTTATTATGAGGGCATTACATCTAGAGTAGGGCAATTTAGGTTTGCATTAGCAAGAGCTGGTGATCATGTCTCACCCTTGACCTTCAGGCTAATGAGAAGTTCCTCTGGGTAATTGTCTTCTCTTAAGTCAGCTCTGTGCTGTGTAATCTTTATTGTACAAAATGACATTTGAAGTTTGTTTTACATGAGCAAGTAGGAGAGCATTATTTCTGCAGTGAGCAATAATTATCTGCCTCCTAGCAGAAAATACACGCTGTGGATAAATTGTGTTCATCTGGTAGCCTTTGTTTGTAAGACAAGTTAATTAAAAGAGGAATGTTGAAAAATATGTTTGCCCACTGAGTGCTGATGGAGTAATAATATTACTTTACAAGAAAACATTACATGCAAAACAACTTTGATTTTATTCTAGACTTATGAAATAAAAGGAGATAAATACAATGTTTCCACAAGTGAAATTAAATCACATACACACACACACACACACACACACACACACCAACACATATAATAATTGAGCCAAATTTTCTATTCATCTTAAATAAAATAATGTAAGTGTGAACTTCTCTGTAGCCAGGTGGCATTTGTATAATTGGACCTAGAGGAGACATATGGAACTTAAGATGACGTTAGGAAAACATTTAAGTAATTCTATACACTGAATACTGTTTGTCTGGATATTATAGGGAACAGTGTCTTTGCTTAAAATTGTATAAATGTTTCAATCTCATCACTTAATAGTTATGCCTAGTATGCTTTGCAAAGAGCATGCTTTAAGATATACATTAAAAACTAATTTCCCATTTTTTAATGAAGAGGCCAATAATTCTTATGGGAATTGATTCAGCTTATGCTAGAAATCACTGACTAGTTTTCAAAGGAAAAATTGTTCTTCTTTAAATATGTCTTAAAATTAAACATATAGTTCAGTCATTGAAAGCAGAATTCGTATTTTGTGGAAAATATTATTTTTTGTTTTAAACAATTTCAAAATCACTTTATAATAAATAAAATCATTTGTTGATTATGACACTGAGTGGTCTGAGAGCAGAGTTTACAAAACAAATTCCAATAGCCATATTCTCTCTCTCTCTCTCTCTCTCTCTCTCTCTCTCTCTGATTTTTTGAGACATGGTTATGTATAGCCTTGGCTGTCCTGCAACTCATTCTGTAGACCAGGCTGGCTGTGAACGGAGAAATATGCCTGCCTCTGCCTCCCAAGTGCTGGGATTAAATGCATGCGCCTCCACTGACTGGCTAAAAGCCATACTCTTGCTTCATGAAAAGTTGGAACATACTTTCCAAGACCTTGTCTCTTGGTAATACGTTAATATTTTCATCCAATGAGAAGTATCATTTTCTCTGTTGTTCTGTCTGTTGGTATAACTTTCCTTCTTATTCTACACAGAAAGCCTGAGTATGAGAAAGCAGAAAGAAGCAGTAGGAACCTAACAAGAAGTTCTTTGACAAGTTTCTCTATAGCATCACCACAAGTGGGGCTCAGCAAAACAACGTAAAGTGAAGCAATACGTCTGTGTTGCTAGTGTAGAATACTTCATCAAACATCCTTTCACATGCTTGCTTTAGCAAAACATCCTTTCATCTGTGTCAGCTTCAGTGAAGCATTCCTTTATACGTATTCCTTTGTATTTCATCTTTGTCCACTTCAGAAAAACACTCCTTCATGAGTTTGACCTATCAGAACACCATTCAACACAGCTAACTTTCCACCAAAAGCTTAAGTTTCCACCTCACACTTCCACACAAATATTTACATAAAATTTTAGAAGGCAATGGAGGACTTGAAGGTCTAGATTCCACGCACCTAAGATTAAAAACACCTGATGCATCTTAGTCTCTTACAATACAGCTGCCATTTTAAATCTTTTACTATCTAGTCACCAAAATGTTGCCCGTCGTTGAGATTTCTCAGAAGATGACCATTGAGCTGTGGTATTATTTTCACTCAATAAAATGAATTAGTAGCTTCCCATCAAGGTGGTTGTTAGTTTTTTATCTTAAGAAAGTTGATTCTTTTATAATTTTCATCTAGCTTGGAAGAATGGATTTGGGTCACTCATGTATCCACGGCCACTCTCCAACTATTTCTGAAGTTCATTTGAGTTTGAATAATCTACTTCCATAATGGAAACTCATGGGTGAAAACCTTATAAACTCTATCCTAGTTTTGAGAGGACAAAACTGAGGACAAGTACTATAACAGGATTTCCTGTGGTTAGTGCAAAGTTCCTTGGTGAGATTCACCAAGTCACAGAGAGAAGCAAGTATTGACCAAATATTTGATGACATATACATTTTTTCATTTCCATTTTATAATTTCCCAATTAATTTCTTTAGTAGATGACAAGAAGCACTGGATTGATGTTGTGTATAATTCAGAGAAAAAAACCCCGATATTCATACTATTCTGTTTGCAATAGTTCCATTAGTAAAGTTACAAGCCCCATCATATTTTATACATAAATGTGTATCTAATTCCATTGATCAAATAGATGCTCTTTTCCCTACACTGAATTGAGGAATACAAGTGGAAAACATAATTATATATGTAATTTTTTGCAAATTGTATCACATTCACTCAGCAACAATGAAATATATATACTACTGTATTAATAAATGAATCATTCATAATGTGTGAACAAAGCAATATGTACATTATATTCATTTACATATTTCAATATTAATACATACACATAGCAAGGGAAAGATGCAGAACATGAAGTAATAGTTGAAGATATGTTTTATCTAAATAACCAAAAATATTTGTTGGGAAAGATAAAATATAGTGAGATAATAAAATAGCTAAGTTGACTGGATTGCTACAATGCTAAAATTATTCATATGGAAACTGGAATTAAGTATGGGATATACTAAAAACTATTAAATATGTGTCAAAAAGTATTATTATAGTAACAGTATAGGACAAAGGCGGTATTTAGGGAAATCTTTCTAAGTCCATCAACTAATATAATTTTAAGTAACATACTCCAGAAAATTTTCTGGTGTAAGATGACTGCAATAGTCTTCACATGATTTATAAACCAAAACATTTGGGAAACACTGGCCGGGTCCAGTGAGATGTCCACTCAGGGTTCTGGAAGGTGGCATTACTCAAAGGAGCCTGCCTGTGGGGACTTGTCTTGAGCCAAGGGCACATTATTTATCACTAGAGAATACTAATACTTGACTCCTTATGCTGTGTGTGTGGTGTTCAGGTCTCCCATATGTAAGACTGCAAATGTTTGAAAGCACCTATTACCTGGTAGTCCTTGTGCTTAACCCCAAGTGTAAATAATATGGATAGAGCTTGAGAATTGCCTGCCCTTAAATGGAAAGCACCATGATTTGTATGTGGATTTTACACTTAGACAGTGCTGCGATGATTTGATTAGGATCTTCCTGTGTAGATTGTTAGGCATCAAATCATTATAGATCAAGAGTTGGAGCTGAGGTAAGAGGTAAGTGAGGACAGCCTGTGTGTGCATACGGTATGATCCTCTTTTCTGTGTAGTTTGTAACTTCCTGCTCATAGAGCCTGTACAGAGTGTGTGGGTGGGACTATAGTGTGTACTTAGTCCTAGTTAGTCTGATTGTTGGAGGCACTTTAGTGGTGATGTAGATAATGTTCTTTTGGTATATATTTCTGTGTCTGATGATTTATTAAAGTATGTCCTCTTCGAAAATATAATCTCTATATGATCCAGTTAGTACAAGTTGGGGTTTGTGTAGAGAGCTATCTGAACCACGCCCTAAGATGGCGCGGGCTTCCGCTCCTTGCTGGAGCCCAAGAGTGGTAAACAACTCCTTATTTGGCTGTGCTTGTTTGCCTGGCTTGCTTCCACATATGGTAACCTATCTGCACGCACTACGTGGCTTACTGAGATAGGCTCAGGATAGAGCCCTTAAGTTAAGGGCCTGGGGGATTGCTCTCGGCTGGGAGAAAGTCAGAAGTCAGAAGAAGAATGTATTAAGTTCCTGAATAAACTGCTTGGAGAAGAGCTCTCGAGTTTCTTCTTTCTTGATAGTCGAGGTGGACGCGACAGGTTTGCAAATGCAATTGTAGGATTATAGACAACAAAATGTTTATACACCATGTTTAATGATTATGGATCACCATAGACAATTTGAGGTTTCTAAACCATAGAACATTTTCTTATTTATTCATATAGTAATTACAAATCATGTAATTTTGTAATTTTTAGTCCTATCTGTGGGTCTCATTGAAAGTGAGATAAACCTCCTTAGATAAATATTAGAAAAAAGAGATACCTAGAAAAATGAGATTAGTGCAGACTGATAAAACTTATCCTTTCTTTGTCAAAATAGCTAGAGAGGGAGGAGAAAGGAAGAATATGAAAGAAGGAATTTGTTTTGAACATAGACAAAATTCTTGTAGGGAAAAGGACTGCTCATGAGGTCTTAGCTCTAAAAACAAAACAAGAAACAAACAAACATAAACTACCAAAAAAGAATAAAACAAAAACAAATGTACAAAACCAAAAAGCTTTGTCAGCTAGAAGAGAATGGGAAAAATATTCTATTACTGCAGAAGAGCACACCAATTAGATTTCCAATACTAAGTGGTCAGCCCTGAAAACATATAAATACAAGTTGCACTATATAGACATTGTATTTGTGTATTTAGGAATATGTATAATATATACTATATTGCTTATATGTGTGTGCATATATGTATATATAGGCACAAATATATATATATATGTGTGTGTGTGTGTGTAACAATAATTAATATAAAAAAGGCTATGATTTTGAAAAACAACTGTGAGGGGTATATAGGAGGTGTGAGGGGGAGGAAAGGGAAGGGAAACAATGTGATTATAGTCTCAAAAAATAGAATAAAACAAATAATTAAATTTTAGTGAAGAGTGAAAACCCTTTCTGTGTGCTGCTGTTTACAAGCGTTGCAGTGTTACTATGGTACTGCAGCGATACATCTCTCAAGGCCTATTTCTATGTAGTTCCTCACTACATTCTCTCCTGTGAGCCTGCTTGCTTAGAAACTCCTTGTGTAGAATGCTTCTGAGTGGTGACACAGCAGCATTCTCTCATATGCATATCTGACACTATGTTGTGTTTTTGTTGTTATTGTTGTTGTTGTTTTACCGTTCCTTTCTGTTCTCATATGTACTGTTCTCTCTATCCAGAGTACATTAAATCCTATGGGTTTGCTCTTTCTCTGTCTCTGTCTCTGTCTCAGTCTCTCTGTCTGTCTGACTCTGTATCTCTGTTTCTATCTTTTTATCTCTGTCTCTCTTTCTCTGTCTCTTTGTCTCTCTGTGTCTGTGACTTTCTTTCTCTCTGTCTCTCTGTCTCTGTCTCTCTGTCTCTGTCTCTGTCTCTCTCTCTCTCTCTCTTTCTGTGTGTGTGTGTGTGTGTGTGTGTGTGTATGTGTGTGTGTGTGTGTTTAATAATATGATGTCTTGGGGTGAAAATCTTAGTACTTACAGGGCAGCTAGTCATATTGTGACATTTTCCTCTCCCTCTTTGAAATTATCTACTCTTCAAGTGTTAAGATTTCTTAAATAATCAACCAATTGCTCCATTTTGGCATGCTCTAACAAAGTGTTGTTCATTTCCTATAGCCCCAGACACTTTAGACTTCTTTCCATAAATTCCTGCTACGTGACATCATCAGAATTGCCCTGAGAAGCACCCAGTGAGGTGGCAAGCAGTAAATACCTCATGGCCACCATACACTTTCAAGGAATGTATCTTTCTACAGCACTTTATATGAAGCTGCCATGTGTCACGGATTAGGTGCATATTGTCCACTTGTGTCCCTGTATTACTGGCACTGAAGCAAGATTGTAGCATGGAAGTCCACTTAAACATTATCATAGTCATTCTTATAAATTAACCATTATCTCAGGTCACTAGGAAAGTAAAACACATAAAGCTTTACAGTTCTCGTTTACTACATAGAGTCCCTGAAATCCAAAGCTAGGCAGTCTACATACAGGGCCTTCTTTTTTAAGCACCACCCTGTTTGTATATTTTGCAGGACCACACAAATAGAATAGGCATTAAGAAGAATGCTTTCTCCTAAACTGATGGAGGACATGGGTTAAACTTACAATCTAGAGCCAAGTTTCTGAATGTAAGCTCTGCTTGCAATGTGGCTCCAGGAAGTTACTTAATCCACTCCTGCCTTCTAGTATTAGACAGTATAATAAAATGATACAATAATTTAATACTATATAAAGTTGACAAGATGAAGAAACATATACTAAAACATAGTCATTACAGATATGTATATTATACAGGGAAGCAGAGAAACTTGCAAAATGTATTTGCTATGACTATTATTATTTGTTTCAGAAATAGTGGTAAGCATACCATCACTCTTGAGAAATTAAATAATGAGCACTTACTGGGCCTTTAAACATCAAGTTTTACTCCAAGTAATGCTAAGATAGCTCTTTCATTTTACATGGGCCTGTTACTGTATTTCTTTATGTAAACTATCAGAATTCACACTGTTGGTTTTCTTTGCTTTACTTCTCTTTATGTGACCACTGTTATAATCTCCCTCTTTGGACTGTGGTCGTATTTCCTTTCTTCCTTCTTTCCTTCTTTCATTTTTCCTTCTTCTCTTCTTTCCTTCCCTCCCTTCCTCCTTCCCTCAGTCCCTCCTTCCCTCCTTCCTTCCTTTCTCTTTCTCTTTCCTTCCTTCTTTCTTTCTTTCTTTTTTCTTTTCCTTCCTTCCTTCCTTCCTTCCTTCCTTCCTTCCTTCCTCTCTTTATTTTTCTTTTTTTCTTCTTTCTTTTTTCTTCCTTTCTTTCATCTATCTATCTGTCTGTCTTTATTTCCTTCCTTCCTTCCTTCTCTTTTCTTAACTTTCAACTTTTAAACTTTATTTGATTTTACATTTTAAAATAATGTATTACTTACTTTTGAGAATACCATACAACTTATTTTGGTCATTTACATTTCCTTGCCCCAGTGTCTTTTTCAGGGTTTCTATTCCTGTACGAACATCATGACCAAGAAGCAAGTTGGGGAGGAAAGGGTTTATTCAGCTTACACTTCCACATTATTGTTGATCCAGAGGAAGTCAGGACTGGAACTCAAGCAGGTCAGGAAGCAGGAGCGGACACAGAGGCCATGGAGAGATGTTTCTTACTGGCTTGCTTTCCCTGGCTTGCTCAGTCTGCTCTCTTATAGAACCCAAGACTTCCAGCCCAGAGATCGAACCACCCACAAGGGGCCCTACCCCCTTGGTCACTAATTGAGAAAATGCTCCACAGCTGGATCTCATGGAGGCACTTCCCCAACTGAAACTCCCTTCTCTGTGGTAACTCCAGCCTGTGTCAAGTTGACACACAAAACCAGCCAGTATACCCAGCTTCCTCCAGACCCCATCCCACTGACCTAAGCATCAATTACATGGTTTTCCCTCTCTATAAGGAAATAAAATATTTAAACAAAAAATATCTATGAGATCCAATTTGTGTTTGCATATTATTCCTTGAGCATAGGGTCCAGGTAGAGTAGTTAGAGTATTGTGGACTCTTTTGAAGAACATTAACATTTATCTACACAACATTGATCAAATGCCATTAGTTGTTTGGCTAGAGGTAGTGACATTTGCCTACATTCTATTCATAATTCTGGGCTTTTGCTCGACTGGGGCTTTTTCAGGTTTTGCACATGTTGTCACAATCTTTGTAAGTTCATAAGTGCATCTTCCCCCCTGCGACTGGAAAACGCTGTTGTCATGAAGTCATACATCACCTCTGGTGATGTGACCATACTCTGTGGACTGGAGTTGTTTCTTGAACCCTACAGACACTGCACAAAATAATGACAGCACAGATTCTGTTATTTAAATTAACAATTGGTTACACATATATCATCCACACACACACACACACACACACACACATCCACACATACAAACTTAACATTCAAAAACTATTTTTATTTACTGTTCACTTCCTTTTAACATTTACTGTTTTGGGGGATTTTGGAGGGTTGTGTTGTAGTTGTTTTATTTGTTTATTGAGAACATCATGCATTATAAATTTCCCAACTTTTCTTTCACATTGGTTTCATTAAGATTTGATTCACAGGTCAATCTACATGCATATATATGTGAACATATGTGTAAATTATAGGATTTTATACACACGTACACACACATATATACATGTATATGTCATATATATATCACACATATATATGTGTGATAAATACATATCATAAATATCATAAATACACCATAAATATCATATATATGATACATATATAGACACATATACAACTTTAAAATGTACACATACAATAAACCAGGAAATAACTACCATTATTAAGATCCAAGGTGTTTTCTTTTACTTTGCTTTTCTCTTGTGCATGGATGCAGGCAATACATGCTCTTAGCAACCTACATAACTTTGTTAACCTTCATCCTTTATCTCAACTCTCTTTACTAGAGGGGAGCTCTAAATCTGAAGCTAAGATGAGAAATGTTGGCACACAAAGCATTTTACATCCATTCCTTATGCGCTCTTTTAGTTTGTTTCATCTGCAATTAAAAATCAAGTATGATGTCAGAATTTGAAAGTATGTTCCTTGGTTTCCTGACCATAATTAATGTGTAGTCTGTGATTTATTTCTTGCTTACATTACTGCATTAGTGTGAGCTGTTGATAAGCTGATTTACAATGGTAGACAAGACCAGGGCTCACCCTTAGGCTTATTCATCATAGTTCATGTATTTGGTAACAAGCTGCCAAGCGAAGCCTTTGAAAATATAATGAATTTACAACATGTATCCCTTATACCACACCAGGTGATTATTTAGCCTGCTTCTCATATAGCTAAAGTCTTCATATTGAATTTCAGAATAGAAGCAATTAAACTTTTGTACATTAATGTAATACTCAAATGTTTGGCAGTGCTGAAAATAAACACAGTATCTGTTAAAATTTACTGTTCCTGTACTGCAATCATTTTATTCACTTTGTAGAATTAATTATAAAACATAAAACTACTGTAAAGGAAACATGGAGTTGAGGGTATCCAGGGTGATTTTATAGGTATGAAATGAGGTGACAAGAGCTAGATACAATCTCCTCGTTCTCACATAGCTAGTTTGAAACAGGATTGGGGGATATATACTTAAATATTTGTTGATTGACAAAACCACTTCATAGGACACTGTATCACACTGTGAAATTATATTTTTTCTGATTAAAATAATTTTCTTATCTATAGTTGGATTAAAATTGTTTATCCAAGAAGAAATTATTATCCCTTAACAGATGATCAAGTACACATTATATAATTAGAGTATAAATAATAGCACATATTTACATATATATCTGTAAAATAAAAAATGGGACATAAATTTGAAGGAGACATTTATAGTAGGATCTGATGATTTTCTGAATTTCCTCTGTTTCTGTTGTTATTTCTCCCTTTTCATTTCTGATTTGCTTGATTTGGATACTGCCTCTTTGCTCTTTAGATTTTAGTTTTATTAGATATTTTTTATTTGTATTTCAAATAGCATCTCTTTTTCTGGTTTACACTCCAGGGAAGAAAAAAAAAAAAAAAGAAAACCCTGTTCCCTCCCCCTCCCCCTGCTCACCAATTCACTCTCTCCTGCATGCTGGCCCTGGCATTCCCCTACACTGGGGCACAGAACCTTCACAGGACCAAGGGCCTCTCCTTCCACTGATGACCTACTAGGCCATCCTCTGCTATACATATGCTGCAGGAGCCATGTACTCCTCTTGGGTGAGGTTGCTTCTTTTTGTTCTAAAATTCTCAGGTGTGCTGTTAAGTGGTTCGTGTAAGATCTCTCCAGTTTCTTTACCAGGGCACTTAGACCAGGTGAATGCATGAGAGGAAGGAGAGAGGAAGGAGAGAGGAAGGAGAAAGAGAAAAGTTTTAGATATACTACTATCTCAAAACCTTAAAAATTGTAATGCATTCTGTATTTTAAATTGTCTACACAAATAATGCTATCTTATCAATGCTCTTTCATATTCTATAAAAAAAATAATGTATCAACCAAGATCTAAAAACAATCATATCTAACCAAGGAACCTCTAGTAGCATGCTGGTGTTTTAAGAGAAAGACTGATGTGATTCACTGTATATAAAAAATATTGAGAACTTTTTTTTTTAATTAGGTATTTTCTTTATTTACATGTACATTTTCCCTTTCCCATCTTCCCCTCCAAAACAAACAAACAAACAAACAAACAAACAAACAAAAGCAAGAACAAACCCCTTTTGCCTCCCCCTTCCCCATGCCTGCCACCCCACCCTCTCCCACTTATTGGCCCTGGCATTCCCCTACACTGGGGCACAAAACCTTCACAAGGCCGAGGCCCTTTACTCCTATTGATGATCGAATTTGCAATCCTCTACTATATACCTGCTTCCAGTACATTCAATCCCACCCTGTATAGTCCTTGATTGGTGGTTGGGTAGAATAATATATTAACAATTATATAACCTAGTTCCTTTAATAAAACATTTGGATGTTATTATTGTGTCATTTGGAGAATAGATTAGGTATTCAGCTGCCATGTTTAGAGCATTTGGGAGAAAACAGTTTTTTGAGCATTCTGGAGAAAACAGTTTTTATCATATTTTCATACTCATTAGTCATATTTTTTCTGGCTTCATTACCAGCTAGTACTCTTTGAAAGTGTACCCAGATAGAATTATAATTAGGAACAAAACAATTTCTTGAGTCAAACTCAAATTTTTCTTAATTCCATGAATATTAGCTCCTATATTTATAACACTAACACTCTGACCTTGGCTTGCTGAGTTGTTGAGCCACTCATTAACCTTGACCCTACATTTAGTGTAACTCCTGGAAAGAGACCTAGAAATGTGGATTCAAACTATAGTTTTATATGATTTTAATTTGTATAAATTATGTTGCTTTTTCAATTTCTAATAATAATCATTAAAGTTTTTGTGACTCTGATTAATTTAGTAAGGGAAAACTTTAAGTTTTAAATAGAAATGAAGTGATACAAATAAGCTTTAGTACTATTTCCTCATATGAAAATACAAGTAGTTCTGGAAGGAGAAATCTTCTGAGTAAAAGGATTAAAATAAATAAATAAAGCATTGGATGATAGGTTAAATAGCTTCACTTGATACACATTTGTTGGTTCTAAAACTTAGATTTTGCTTTTAAGCGCTAACCAAACTGCTTTTGATATCTTTTAAGTTCACATGTTAGGATTGTATTTACATGCCATCTCCTCTACAGTCTCCTCTCTCTTACTTGGAATTTAGGAACCTATTAGGGTTCCTAATAGGGAAGACTGATTCTCCCATTCTCAAAAGTCATTATTTATCTGTTCCATCTAAGTGTAGGACCCTTGATATTTTCCCAATTCACATTGTTGTGTCAAATAGCTTTTGTCATCGCTTGGATTCTTATTTAAATGACAACATTGTTGACATTTCATGGATATAGCTTCTCTGTCAGATATAAAGAATATAATCTCACTGCAGACATCCTGATCATCTAACATTTAAAATGCTTGCTACTGGTTTTCTGCAGCATTCCCTAAACCTTACATAAAGGAAATATGTTGCATATGTCTCAGTTGGTGCTGAGTACCCAAAGGTCAGTTGTTATCTGAATTTTGACCAGATATGAATTTCTAGAATGCACAGAAAACCTCCTTTGATGAGAACTTTGAGTTTCACTTATATGTAAACATAAGAGTACACATTTAGAAGGCAATTAGAAATTATCCAAATAGCATATAATTATACAAATTATAGCACCTTCCAGTACTTAGAGAGTTAGTCTCAATGGAGGAGTCTTTCAAGTGAAGTCTACCCTGAATCATACAAATTCTTGGTCCAAGTTATGATGAGTGCGGCAACAGCGACCACTTTCAAACATTGGAACTCAATCAAGGGAAATGACAACAGTCCATTTGGTTTTGAGAATCTGGAATGCGGTGACCAACTCAGTATGAAGTTTTTCATATTTGGTATAGGGATTTGTGTTAGATATTCTATGCTATCACTTCATTTATAAATGTATATAAATGTAACTTCATTCATACATGTATATATATGCATATTGATGTATATATGTCCATATCTAAGTATATATGTATATAAGTATATATGTCCTATTTATATGTACATATTTGTAGATGTATATAGGTACATATGCATATATATGTGTGTATGTATATGTGTATGTATGTATATGTATATATGTGTACATGGGTATATATGTGTATATGTATGTACGTATTCATATACACATATGCATACACATGTACATACATATGGATATATGGGTGTATAGGTATATACCCCTTATTGTATACATATGTAATTTAAGATTATTATTTATTATATATCATTTTAGGTAAACAAAATAATATGACTTTTTATGACTTTATCTAACATATACCCTATTTTTTGTCCCACCTGCTTCTATGATTTTTTTTCTACTTTCTTTCCTCCCCACTTCCCGGATAAAGTCCTGTGTTGACTCATTTTGTCTTCTTGACACAAACAAAATTTAGTTTCCAAAAAGAAAGGAAACTCAATTATGAAAACATCTCCTTAAGATCTGGCTGTAGGGAATTTTTTAATTAGCGATTGATAAGGGAAAGTTCAGTCCAATGTGAATAGAACCATCTTTGTCCTGGGTTCTATAAGAATGAGGGCTGAGCAAGCCATGATGAGCAAGTCAGTAAGCAGCACCCCGTCCAGACAACCATAGGCTCTTCCTGCTCATTACCATGCCTGAAAGGGTTCTTGCCCTGACTTTTTTTGATGATAAAAACTGAGTGATGTATGTAAGTGTGTGGCAAATAAACCCTTACCTCTTCAGTTTCTTTCATCAAGGTGTTTTGGTATCATCATAGTAGGGTAATATTGTGAAAGACTTGACCATATTTTGTGTAGGATTTTGGAAGGCCTTTAGGATTAAAAAAAAAATAGTGGATTTTAAGAGAGATTGTCTATTTTATTGAAATTGAATTTTTTTAAGTTTTTTAAGTTTTTGAATTTTTAAAGTCTATGGTACATTTTTTACAATTTGGAAAGCTTCTATTATAATGTTAATATTAATATGTAGTTCTGGGGAAGAACAAGAAAAGAAAGTCTATAGCTTAAGAGTGATGTGCTTGTGTGTCAGTTTGACAGAGTGTTTATTGTGTTGGCTAGTTTTTTTTTTTTACGTATAATTAAATGCATTCTATTTTGACAACTGAGTGACTCATACATATATTGTGCATTTATCACACACACACATCAAATTTTTGTGGTATTTTTAGACACTAAATGCAGGGAATTTAAGTAAGCTACATACACAGTACACAATCTAGAGATATCTGAAAGGAGACAGCCTCAATGGAAAAGCTATCTCCATAAGATCCAGCTTATGGGCAGATTCTTAATTAGTGATTGATGAGAGATGGCCCAGCCCATTGTGGGCCATTGTGGGTGGTGCCTTCCTTGACCGATGGCCCTGGGTTCTCTAAGAAATCAATCTCTTAGCAAGCCAGTAAGTAGCAACCTTCCTTGGAGTTTTGCATCCAGTTTCATGTCCTTTTTGAGTGAGTCTCTTGATCCCTGTGATGAGGAACAGTGAGGATTCATAAGCCAAGTAAATTCTCTCCTTCACAAGTTGCTTTGGTCTTGGTGTTTCACCACAACAATGGTCATGCTAAGTAAGAGAATCCCATCCCCTAGTTATCAGGAGTCATTTAATTTTTTTTTGAATTTGTTAAAGTTTATTTTGTGTCCCAGCATGTGACTTATTTTAAGCAAGCTTCCATTGGCTGTGGAGTTGACTGTGTATTTGTTGGTGCTTGCATGAAATAGTCTATACACTTTTTTACATGTCTTGTTTTTCTTACTTTTGCTGCATCCTTGACCCCCCCTTCCCCTCTTCCTATCCCTCCTCTCTCCTTCTCCTGCTCTTTCTCCTTCTCTTCCACCTTCTTCTTCTTTCATATTGTATGGTATTGAAGTCAACTGTTGTTACTTCACTGAATTTAATATGTGTCTTTAATTCAGTAGTACCCATTATGAAATTGGGCTTGCTGGTGTTTGTTGTGTGTATGTTTAGGATTTTAATGTATTCTTGGTTAAGTTTCTCCATGAATAGAAATGAACGTACTTTATCTCTTCTAATTGGTTTACTTTGAAGTCTATTTCATCATGTATTAGGGTGTGACATCTGCTTGTGTTTTGGTGCCATCTGTTTGGAATACTTTTTCTGTCCTTTCACTTTAAGTTGGTGCCTATATTTAAAGCTACAGTGATTTTTTTTTATTTTTTATTTTTGTAGAAAATAAAATTGGGTTAAGTTTTTTCACCTTTTCTGACTTTTGATTGGGAAGCTTAAGTTATTAATTTTGCCATCATGATTTAAGTGTGTTTGTTGGTTGTAGTCGATTTACTGTTTACTGTTTATGTTCCTGGTACTGTTTTGTGACTCAGTAACTACAACCACATTGGTTATTTTTTGTTTTTTGTTTTTTTTATTTTTGTTTCTTTGTTTTATGGACTGTTAACAATGTTTATTTGTTCCACCCTTCTTAAGTTTAATTACTACCAGTATCCTCTGTAGAGCACCTTTGTGAACATAATTTCTTGTAACATATTTATATCATAAAAAGTTTTCCTTTTTCCTTCGAGTATGACAGATGGTCTTCTGTGAACAGTAGCCTACATTGGCATTCATGGCATTTTAGAACTTTGAGGGCATCTGCACTCTGTTCTTTTTCTTATTGGATATTTTCTTTATTTACATGTCATATGATATCTCCTTTCCCAGTTTCATCTCCCTAAAAAAAGAAAAAATAAAATAAAATAAAAAACAAAAACAAAAACAAAAATCCCTTTTCCCTCCCCCCGCCTCCTGCTCACCAACCCATGCTCTCCTGATTTCTGGCCCTGGAATTCCCCTCACTGGGACATAGAACCTTCATAGGTCCAAGGGGCTCTCCTACATATGCTGCTGGAGCCATTAGTCCCACCATGTGTACTCTTTGGTTGGTGGTTTAGTCCCTGGGAGCTTTGAGTGTACTAGGTAGTTCATATTGTTGTCTGTCCTAAGGGGCTGCAAACCCTTCAGCTCCTTGGGTCCTTTCACTCACTCTTTCATTGGGGACCCTGTACTCAGTCCAATGGACGGCTGTGAGCCTCTACTCCTGTATTAGTCTGGCACTGTCAGAGCCTCTCAGGAGAGAGCTATATCAGGTTCCTGTCAGCCAGCTCTTGCTGGCATCCACAATACTGTCTGGATTTGATGATTGAATATGAGAAGGATTCCCAGAGGGAGCAGTCTCTGGATTGTCCTTTCTTCAGTCTCTGCTCCATAGTTTGTCTCTGCAACTCCTTAGATCGGTGTTTTCCCCTTGGTCTTCCTTCTTCTTGAGTTTCTTGTCGTTTGTGGATTGTACTTTGTGTATTCTGAGCTTCTGGGCTAATATCCTCTTATCAGAGAGTGCATACCATGTGTGATCTTTTGTGACTGGGTTACCTCACTCAGGATGATACTCTCCATATCCATCCATTTCCCCAAGAATTTCATAAATTCATTGTTTTTAATGGCTGAGCAGTACTCCATTGTGTAGATGTACCACATTTTCTGTATCCATTCCTATGTTGAGGGACATCTGGGTTGTTTCCAGTTTCTGGCTATTATAAATAAGGCTGCTATGAACATGGTGGAGCATGTGTCCTTATTACATGTTGGAGCATCTTCTGGGTATATGCCCAGGAGTGGTATAGCTGGGTCCTCTGGTAGCACTAGGTCCAATTTTCTGAGGAACTGCCAAACTGATTTCCAGAGTGGTTGTACCAGCTTGCAGTCCCACCAGCAATGAAGGAGTGTTCCTCTTTCTCTACAACCTCTCCAGCATCTGCTGTCACCTGAGTTTTTTATCCTAGCCGTTCTAACCGATGTGAGGTGGAATCTCAGGGTTGTTTTGATTTGCATTTCCCTGATGACTAAGGATATTGAACATTTCTTTAGGTGCTTCTCAGCCATTCGGTATTCGTCAGTTAAGAATTCTTTGTTTAGCTTTGTACCCCATTTTTAATAGGGTTATTTGGTTCTCTGGAGTCTAACTTCTTGAGTTTTTTGTATATATTGGATATTTGATCTTAAAGTTTCATTTGAGCTCTTACTCTGGCTACTTTATCTTTGTATGTGACTTGAGTTACATAAGGTAAAATACCCTTACTTTATTATGCACATTTAGTGTCTTACTAATAATAAGCCAAGATATGATTCTTTTCTGGTATTCTATATTTGCTATTTTGTGTACTTTACTTCTTATATCCGTATGGGTATGTGTTTTTCTTAATTTGGGGAAGATTTTTTTTTTCCTGTGGTCCCATTCAAGATCTGATTGACACTTTTGGCCTGGAGGTTTTCTCTTTTATCAGTGCCTCCAATTAAAATGTTTTTGTTTTCTTGGAGTCTCAAATTTCCTGTTTGTTCTTTTCCTGTGTTTTTGTAGGTTTTTCATCTTCTTTGCTTGTATGGCCTAATTCCTCTATATTATCTTCAAGTCCTGATAGTCTATCTTCTACTTAAATCCATCTATATGAAAGGCAAACACTGAGTATATCCAAAACTCCAAGATAGGCCTCATGTTCAGGAGTATGTGACCAAAATAATGGAGTTCATAGGTTTGTTTTATTTTGTTGTTTTGTGTGTGGGTGTATGCATTTCTTTTGTTGTTGTTGTTATTGTTAGTGGTGGTGGTGGTGGTGGTGGTGGTGTGTGTGTGTGTGTGCACGTGCATGTGTGTTTATATGTTTTTAGTTTGGTGGGTTTATTTTGTTTTACTGATTTGGGGGGACTTTGTTGTTGTTTCTGTGCTTTGGTTTCTTGAGATAGTACGTAAAGTTGTCCAACTGGAGTGGCTAACATCTCCCGTGTCACTCTATTGGAGAAAATTGATTTCACCTCTCCCAGGAGGTATAAGTGACAATTAAGTTGTTAACCTTTACCCTAGTGGCTAGGTTTTCATTCATTCATTTGTTCATTCATTCACTGATTCATTCATTCCCTCATTCATATTTTTAGCTTAACAAAATAAAATTTAACTACATACAACAGAAATTATTATGTTAAATTTGGACCACACAAAGCAACAGGAAGAAAATAGCCTAAGAAGAGGCATGCGAGTCAGAGACTTGGTCATTCAAACTCTCAAGATCCCACAACAATATTAAACTTGAAGCCATAATAAATATGCAGAAGACCTAGTGCAAAGCCACTTCTGTGGTGTTCCCTGCATTCAGAAGGAAAGGACTTGGTAAAGCCATCCATTTTAGGCATGGGTTTTCTGAGGCCTTACTCTCTCTGTGTAATACCTGGTTATGGGTCTCTATAGTGTTGTTGTTGTTGTTGTTGTTGTTGTTGTTGTTGTTGTTGTTGTTGGAAGAAATTTCTCCAATGATGGCTGCATACCAAGGCACTGATCTATGCCTATGACAGAATATAATTAGGAGCCATGTTATCACTATATCTCTTTGGTTCTTTTTTTAGTCCAGTATTATTTGGCTTTACACTTGGTCCCTGCTCTATCTTGTCTCTGGCTGTGCATCACTCAAGTAATGCCAGGTATGGGTTCCATCTTCAAGAGTAGACTAAATTAAATTTGCTATTGGTTGATTATTTGTACAAGCTTTGTACCATTTTCCTAGCATATCTTGAAAGCAGTACACTATTGTTTGCTGAACTCTGACATTCAGAGATGACTCAGGAAGAAGAGGCAGAAGGATTTTAAGAGTCACAGGTTTGGAAAAAAACAGACCAAAATGTAACTACTACTCTAATGAATTCAGAACTGCGGTGGTTTCCAGCACACTATGTGCACAAACTAAGACAATCAGCAGCACAGAGGAGAAAGGAGGTCGGCCACAAGCCCCCACCTCTAACTAAAAAGCTAAGGACAGTCAGTGGCTTCCAAGGTAGAGAAAGTTTGTTTTCTTCACTCTTTGTATTGAAACAGGATGGCTAACTGCCCTGGGAGTTGCCAATGTCTTGGTCTATATTACACTGGGATTAAAAATATGCTTTTGTTGTCTTTCAAAATATCAAATGATAAGAGGTTTCTAAAATATAAACGCAGGAATTTTGAAGTTGATAAGGAAATTAGAATCAGATGAAAGAAATATGAGTATTTAATCTGTATCAAATAATATTATTGGGCAATATAGTTCCTATAATGTCAAATGGCTTACTATTGATTGTTTTTCAATTAACTGGAAATGTGCAATTAGCTTTAAATATTTTGAAACAATGAAGCATGGTAGTAGCTCCCTATCGTCATAATATTTAGAATGATAAGGCACAAGGTACACTCAATCTTGTTACTTTGAGAATAGCCAGGGCAGCCTAACATCCACTCTGCCTTGAAACACTAATGTGATAGCAATAGCTACAACATAAGACAATGAGTGTTTTCTAGATAATGCAGTGTATGTGTTGGAATGATGAAGATTCACTTTACTTGCAAATTATTAGATCTGAAACATTAGGGCTAAGGCAAATGTAAGTAATAAAAATCAAACAACTCATAAGAACGCATAATTGATGGGTAAAATATAAGTGATATTGAAATTTAATAAATGTCCAATTACAGTGGATCTTATTTTTTCATATTACAGTGAATTGACCAAATGTATTCTAAAAATAAGACAATCTCATATTTGTATCACTGATGTAAATGGAAGTGTTAGAGTAATTTCCTTTAACTAAAGACAAAGAACAAAATGAAATCTGCAAACATGAAGATAAAATCCAGTAGCTGACATAAAGCATTTGTGAAAATACGTTTTCCTAACTGTCCTGAATATTTGTAAGTAATATATAAGGTAAACAGAATCCAAACAGTTGTATTTACAAAGTACCAACAATATTTCAAGATTAATGGTAAATGATGAAATAGTAAATGCATTTTTACTAACTCATTGACCTGATGTTTTTCTAGCAGTATTGATGATGGGAAAGTTTTATCTAAAGACACAACTGTTATTTACCTTATATATAGCATGTATATATTTTTATCTTCAAACCCAATGATTAAGCCAGAGTACCTCATTATATTTATTATATGAATCAAATTGTCATATATATTTTTTCCTGCAATAATATTAAAAAGAAAAATATAAGAAGCCAAGGGATGTAATTTAGTGGTGTACTATGTCCTACATCCTGTTGAATCGTCAGTGTGCAAATGAAATAAAAACACAGAAGAACAAAATACTTTATCACCATAGTTTGTATAAAAGCATGTTTATAGTTATAGAATAGGTTTTCTGTCAACCTTGATTAGAAAAGCTGCTACTTACAGTGGATATCAC
>JADRCD010238575.1:0-21359 GCA_019843815.1 Montemys delectorum
AAGACAGGGCAGAGACACCCCGTCCGTGCTTGCTCGATTCTATACACAAGGGCTCCCCCAATCAAGCCGGGCCAGAGAGCTCCATGGGAAGCCACAGGCAATAAGACCCGCACTTCTCTATTTGTAAGGTAGCCTGACAAGTCCTTAGAGCTGTGTGAAGTCTCTCTCTGAAAGTCAAGTTTCCCTCTGAGTGGGACCTTTTCCTTTTCTCAGCATAATATTCTCAAACAATATCCCATTACTTTGGAGTCCATTGTACCAATCAATTGTCCACTTGAGAGACAGAAGTATCTTTTCTAGAATATCTTCATTTCTGCTAGATTTGTTACAAAAGGTCTTACCAGACCAACCTCTCAGGGACAGTGAGTGTGGTGGTTTGAATATGCTTGGCCCAGGGAATGGCACTATTGGAAGGTGTGGCCTTTTGGAGGAAGCATGTTACTGTGGGCATGGGCTTTGAGACCCTCCTTCTAGCCATGTGGGAGCCAGTTTTCTCCTATTTGCCTTGGAACAACCTGTAGAACTCTCAGCTCCTCCTGTACCAGGCCTGCCTGGATGCTGCCATGCTCCCACCTTGCTGATCATGGACAGAACCTCTGATCCTGTAAACCAGCCCTAATTGAATGTTGTCCTTACAGGAGTTGTCTTGCTCATGGTGTCTGTTCACAGTAGTGAAACCCTACCCAAGACAGTGATTAACCTGGTCTGATTCCGGAGTCTGACTCCAAAGCTGCCCCCAGAAAGTCACCAAAGGCCAGTTCCGGTCTCCAACCCTCACTACACAGCCCCAACTTGTCTTTAGGCCCAGGATCCAATGATACCAGCTTAGGGGGCAGCAAGAAGCACAACCCAGCATCTGTGGTTATGGCTGGGTGCCAAGGTCCTAATCCTGGCTCTGGATTCCCATCTGAGCCTTGACTTTCCCATCCATAGAGCCCTAGCTGTCTATAACTGAATTGAATGGTGATTTCCCAACCTCTTGTTCCTGTCATCCTGAGTATATCTAGAGCCTCCCTCCTTGGCTTGGGTGGTCTTTAGGAAGAGGGTTCTGGCCCCAGTTTCAGAATTTAGAGTTGGGAAAGGGACCAAGAGAATGAGGGGATCGAGCCAGCCATGGAAGCCGCTAATCTCCATTCTTTCCCCCCAGCTCTACCCCAGGGGACCACACTGCCGCCTCCGCTGAAAGCAATTTGTCATGCCCTGAATTAAGTGATTCCAACAAGGGCTTAATTTCAGTTTAATGGCTCTGTTTTTATGTGTAATTAAATACCATTGCATGGTGAAAATATGTTGTTTGCACTTTAGAGGCTGTGTAAGGGCCTGGGAAGCCAGTGCCTTGCAGTTTCGGCTCACAGGCTCCGGCAGCCTGGCTGGGATTTGTCTACATGGGGGTTGGGAGGTGACCTCAAGACCCGAGTAAAGCAGGAAAGGGGAGTGGTGGTCTTTCTGGCGCCTGCCACTCAGGGGAGTGTGTTTCTAATTATCTGCATACCGCCCCCGCCCCCCCTCCCATTCTACCCTCTGACCTCAACCCTCCCCAACCCGAGGCCTCAGACATAGAATAGGCAGGATCTAATTAGACCCCTGGCCAAGGACTGAGGTGCTCTCTGTCCCTGACAATGTGTGTGCTCAAAAGCTGGTTCCTTTACCTCCCGCCTATGCTTACAACGCCCCCCCCCCACCTCCCCACGAGGACCCAGCCTCTCAGCTGCTGCTCCTGGCTTCCCAACACCTTCAACCCACATCCCTGCCCTCTCCTAGATCAGAGGTGGCGCTACCACAAAGGCTTGAAACACAGTGGGGATTTCTTTAGCTAGGAATGTTTTGGGTTTTTGGGGGGACTGGGGGGACAGCATTTGCCAAACAGCCACATGCCTTCCAGGAAGGGGAACTTAGTTGGTGCCCAAGTCCTTACACAGGTCATGACATTCCTGGAGCAGCTTGGTGGCCGACAGCCAACGGGCTGGGGTGATAGGCTTTTTCTGGAAGGAGCTAGGGAATGGCAGAAGCTAAACTTCAGGACTTTTCTAGATGATGAGGCAGAAGGCTGACCCACCCTCAGCAGATCCGTGTTTGATCTCCACTGAGTGATGGGAACAGAAACTAAATGCCAGGGCATGGATGAGCTAAGAGACCCCCCCCATCCCCCGCCACTGAAGGAAACAACCTTTTTGTACATATTTTTATGTGTTTGTGTAAGCGAGACACAATGATTGAGATTGTAATGTGTGAGCATGCACATGCCACTGCATGTCTGTGGTGATCAGAACACAACTTGCAGGAGTTGATGCTCTCCCTCTGCCACGTGGGTCCCGGGAACTGAACTCCAGTCTTGAGGTTTGGTGGCAAGTGCCTTTACCCACTGAGCCACCTTGCTCATCCAGAAAGAACAAGTATCTTGTGGTGGCAGACAGGACCTCAGTTTTCAAGGTGCAGTGACCCCACAAGGACATACAAGTCTGATCCCTGCCTTCTCCCTCCTAAACTGCCAGTCCGGGGACTACAGTGACATTCAAGGACATGTGGAGGCCAAGTGGGGAGGGCATCTCTGACTCTGAGGATGTCATGCAAACGTGGTGTCGCTTTTATTTCCTTTGACATAAGACAACCAACACAGGAGAAGGAAGGGTGCTTGTGTGAAATGTGAAACCCCTCCAAAGCATGCAGCCTGTTGCCTGGTGCTAGACAGCTCTCTTCCAGGCCTACAGTTTACTCCCTAAAATATCCACTCATGCATTGTCAGGAGAGAAACACACTCTGTAGAGGTCACATTCTCTCTCCTGTCACACACACACACACACACACACACAAACAGAGATTCATAGAGGCCAGTTACCAACCATACAGGTGTGTCTTGTCTACACTCACCATACAGATATGTACAGCCACCTCTGGAAAAGCCCACTCTCACAGTTCAGGAATCACTAAGCCACACCACAGTAAATACACAGTACACACAGACATGTAGGTGTTAATAAGCTTGGCTCCGTTTGTTTTTTTGGAAGTTCCTGGGAGGAAAGAGATCTCCTATAACCTGTTATCAAGGACGCAAGGCTAGCTGGGCGGTGGTGGCGCACGCCTTTAATCCCAGCATTTGGGAGGCAGAGGCAGGTGGATTTCTGAGTTCGAGGCCAGCCTGGTCTATAGAGTGAGTTCCAGGACAGCCATGGCTACACAGAGAAACCCTGTCTCGGAAAAAAAAAGTATGCAAGGCTAGAGAGCAGCTGTACAGGCTTAGGAAGCAGGGATGGATGCGAAGGTGTGTCTTAGGGAGAGAAATATGCTCTTACATTTGGCTGAGGAACCCAAAAGTTAATCTTCAGGCTACACCACCCCACTACCTCAATATGCCTTGGCCTGGGCCCCAAAAAAGAGGCGGCCAGAGGCTGAAGGAGCAATTCTCAACCTCATTATCTTCTGCTGGCGGCAGCCAAGCTAGAGGCCTCTGTAGAAAGTCCGGGTGATTAAAGAAGTTGGGGACCAATGAAGTTAGAAACCCAGGAGTCTCTGGATCAGGGAGGGGACTGGAGGACAAGGACAGAGACAAGTCACTATTCCTCAAAAGGCAAGAGACTCAACACAGAATCTCCAGGCTGCTTCTGACCTTCAAGGGAGGACTTCTACCTGAAATCAGCACCACCACCCCACACACACGGAGACAGAGAGACAGAGAGAGACAGAGAAAGGGAGAGGGCGCCAGGCATGCGCACATGAATACACGTCTACCCCCACCCCCCTACCCCCACAGAGACAGAGACACAGAGAGACACAGAAAGGGAGAGAGGGCGCCAGGCATATGCACATGCATACACACCTACCCCTGTGGCGCCAGGCATGCGCACATGCACACACGTCTACCCCTGTGGAAGCCGAAGCTATGGGAACATGTCCTGGAATCCATGAAAGAACAAGTTCCGAAGCGCAGGCTGACACGGAGAACTTAAAGTCAAAGGTTCCCATTCCCCTAATCTTTCAGAATTCTGTGTTGGAGTATGCCCCCCCGCCCCAGTCAAGAGCAGGAACACTGGCATCATGGAGCTTGCTGCACTTCACCACCACCTTACCACCAATATCCAGTCCCCCCAAGTGCAGAGTGTCCTCTCCATCCCCATCTGAATAAACTAAACTGAGCTGTGACCTCATCCTGTGCAAACTCCAGGTTATGTCCTAGCTCCACCGAGTCTCTGATTCAGAAGCCAACTACACTGGATGAGGCTTCCTTAGCCTCCAAAACCCCACTCCACTGGGACAGTGGGGCTGCAGGCTGGGGGTGCCTGGGGAGAGACCTCAGGGGCAGGGCTTTTGGTTTGCAGCAGTCCCTCACCAAGCAGAAACTCACTTCCCTCCACCCCTGATTCATCCCCGTCTCTAACCACAAATAAATCAAACAAACACAATGATCTGGACACTTTTTGGTTTTGTTGTTTTGTTTTTTTAAAAAAAAAAAAGAAGAAGAAGAAGAAAGAATGAAAAGATATTATAGCCAACAAGCAGGTCTCTAAATCTATCCAGGCAAGCCAGAAAATGCCCAGGGGGGTAGAGAAGGTGGGACAGGAGATTTAAGGGAAGGGAAATATGGGGACAGAGGCAGAGCCACAGGTTGTGGGCAACTGGAAAGATAGGGTCATCCTGGTGACTTCATGACCAGTAACCACAAGTAGGGGCCAGAACAGGGCCATCCCCAGCACATGAGTCTCTGTCTCCCTCAGACACAAACAATCCAATCTTACATTCTTTCCTCTCTCCTGTCTGCTCAAAGTGATGAGCCCACCTCCCTGCCCACGGTCCTTCAGGCCTTCCTCACCCCATTCCTTGCCCACAGCGGAGATCCATCTGCAAGGCATTATCAGATGACTGAATACCCAGACCCAAAGATGGGCCCCGTCCCTCGAGTTTGTGCTCTGGAGGCCCTGAGGAAAGAGATCTACGCAGCTCAGAGCGGAGGTGGGTCTCATGATCCTCGAGCCTCTACTCCACACCTTCCCACGCTCTGGCCAGATTGAGAGAGGGAGGGTGTTCAATGTTCACAAGTTTTTTTCTCTCTGACTCCAAGAATGAGGTTTCTTTTCTCCCATGGGCCTCTAGTTGGGAACACCTCGAGTTCCACAATTGGAGGAAATCAGAATGAGGAGTCCCCGGGGCTGAAAACTAAAGCTGGCACATAGTATGTCATCAATACACACTTTCAGATGGCGAATGAATGAATGAATGAATGAACTCAAGATTGATCTGAAAACACACTGGGGCTTCTGGTTGCTACACTCAGACCTCTTGGGCTATCTAAGCCCATTGTGGGCACTCGAAGGCTCAGGCTTACCCTGTGGGGCACATCCCATAAACACACACAAACACATACACATAACACACACACATAACACACACACACACACACACACACACACCAAGGGAAACTTTGGGCAGGGCCAGAGGCAGAGAGCCAGGACTCAGACCAAGAAAGACTCCATGCCAGGTCAACTCTACAGCCCCCAGAGCACAAGGGCCTAGTAGGGGGCACTGACTCCCCCATCTGCTGGCAGGCCTCACTCTTGGAAGTTGTCAGCCAGCTGATGGCAATCCAGTTCCCCCTTGGGTTCCAAGCCCCCCGGAAGCTTCACCCCCGTCTTCCGGTCCACACACCAGCACTTGCCGCGCTGTCCATCCAGGGCAGGGTGACACTGCCAAGACAAGGTTATGAGGTCAGGTCCCAGGCAGACAAAAAGCCCAGGCAGTCCACACCACCTCCAGCCTAGGCCCTGGGTCAGACAGTGGCTCCTTCAAGATGGCATCTGAAGGCAAGGGCTCTTTTTGAGCACCAGTTCTTGGAGCTCACTATATCGGGGAGACTTGTTCAAGGAGAGACCTACAGTTTCCTGAGGCAGGACCTGAGAAGGCTCAAACTGAGAGGTAAAGGCTGCGTTCATTGGAGATGTTTCAGCTTGTTGTGACTGGGCTGGGACTTGAAGCAAGGGATTACAGCTGAGAGCAGAGGCAGCATCAGGACCACGGATGAAGATAGGTTAGGGATATGGTTAAAACAAGAACCAGGTACTTGGGAGGCAGAGGCAGGCGGATTTCTAAGTTCGAGTCCAGCCAGGGCTATACAGAGAAACCCTGTCTTGAAAACAAACAAATAAACAAACAAAAACAGGAATCAGGTGACATTGAACACCTAAGTCAGAAGCAGTTGGATCAGATGTGGTGACACAATGCCTGTAACCCTGGGACTTAGGAAGCAGAGGCAGGAGGATTGCTGCAAGAAGCTTAAATCAGAAAAAAGAGAGAAGAAGTCAAGGTCAGAAGAATTGAGGTCAGAATTAGACCAGGAGTTGGAGGCATGGCCAGGCCACAAAAGTATATTTCAAAGCCAGACTCAACCTCAGAATGAAGGTTGGCTCCAGATTCAGAATTTGTTTTGAGATAGAATCATGGGTCATAGTCTCTGTTTGATTTGGGTTTTGACTTTTCCAGGCAAGGTTTCTCTGTGTAGTCCTGGCTGTCCCAGACTTGCTTTGTAGACTAGGCTGGCCTCAGAATCACAAAGATCCACCTGCCTCTGCCTCCCACGTGCTGGGTGCACCACCATACCTGGCCAGCAAGCGCCATAGTTTTTGTTGCAATAAAAGTTAGGGGTAGGGCTGGCGAGATGGCTCAGCGGGTAAGAGCACTGACTGCTCTTCAGAAGATGCTGAGTTCGGATCCCAGCAACCACATGGTGGCTCACAACCACCCGTAATGCGATCTGACGCCCTCTTCTGGTGCGTCTGAAGACAGCTACAGTGTATTATGCCGGAGTGAACGGGAACCGGGGGGAGCAGGGCCAGAGTGGGCCGGAGAGAGCCGGGAGTTCAATTTCCAGCAGCCACATGATAGCTCACGGCCATCTGTACAGCTATAGTGTACTCATACACATAAAATAAATAAAATAAATCTTAAATATAAAAGTTAGGGGTAAAAAAATACATGTAGCATTATATAACAGGAAAAATGAATCCTGGTATAAATGTTGGGCTTTAGTCAATAATCAACTGCATCAAATACACTCCATTACAGCATGAGTAATGAAATAGGCTGCGATGTAGGTGCAGGACACAATCATTCTGCACCTTCTCCTCTTTTTTCCACAAACCCAACGGTCAGCTTGGGTCTTTGGTTTTGTTTGTTTCATTAAGAGTGAGGGGTATTAAGGATTGAGACACGGAATTTGTGTCGGGATGAAGGCTGAAGATAGGCCAGGTGCTGGCTCCAAGGGGCTTCCTCTGACCCTTCCTCACTCATCGCACACAACTCCACACCTTCATCTTGCCCCACACAGAATGAGGACAGTTGTGTCATCCTGATGAGACCTCTGCTGCTTAGGTGGCAGCTCACTATGAGGATGTATCCGTAGCGTGAGGACAACATTCCTGTCTATGCTCTCCTAACCTAGGGAAGCAGGACAAGGCTTCCCAGGCCACAGTCAGCACGAGGCACTCCAACTCCAGTATCCTGCCTGGATCTGCTGCCCTCCTAATGGGCCGAAGAGGAGATGGAACGGGCAGGCTGCTCCTGCTGTACATGCCAGCCAGCATGCTGGACGGTCTGAATCAGTGAGTGAGTGTGGTGTGCTACCTGCTGCCTTCTCTCCTGACCCCTCTTTCCACATGACAGTCTCAGGCCACCAGACCTGCCTCTACCTCCGTCTTTACTGCACCTGGGGAGTCTGAGCTCAGCTGCAGAAGGATGAGCTATTTCCTCCTTGACATCTCAGAACTCGGAATCCCTCAACCCAGAGACAGGGAGCACTACTTTGAGGAAAGGAGGAAGGGGAAGGGAAGCACAGGGGCCAGGGTCTACACCATCGATGGGGGGCATCCTGAGAAGCTGCAAGGGGCCCTGGAAGGAAATCAAGTTCTGCTGGGAACTCACTCTGTGGTGTGGGCTGGCCAGGGTCCTTTCTGAGTCTGTCTCTCATCTCCAAAAGGAACGAGGTAGACAGACCATGTTGAGAGTAGGACAGAGCTTAGGGAGACCCACGTGGTTGGGTCGGATTTGGAGAGCTTCCCTTCCTTTGGGAGCATCCCAAAGAAAGCTAGGAGTTCCCCAGGTTGAGGCCAGGGCAGAGCAGCAGGAAGGGAGACCCACCTGTTTGGGGTGGAAGTTGCCGTTTCGGTCACAGTTTGGGATGGGGATGATGAAGAGGTCTTCGTGGGTACGGCTCTGTGAGGCGGCCAGCCGCTCCAGGGCCCGGTGCAGCTCGCTCTGGCAGGAACCCTGGGGCTGGAGACAGAAGAGCACACTGCTCAGCAGATGAGAATGGCAGGAAGATCATGCTGGGGCTCTGAGCTAAAGGGGGCTAACGGTCCTGAACAAAAAGGGTCAAGGCCTGGGTGCTGGGTAGGGGCTCAAGAAGCGAAACCAGAAACGGAGACTCAGGCACCAACAGTGGACATCAAGGAGAAGGTTTTGATACTAAGTGCTCCTAAAGGAGCAGGAGGTGGGGGCACATATCGGCAATGCCTGCCCTCTGGAAGCAGAAGCAGGAAAGTTGTTGCAAGTTCAAGGCTAGCCTGGTATATTTAGGAAGTTCTAGGCCAGCATGGGCTGCAAAGGGAAACCCTGTCTTACAATAAATAATCACAAAACAAAACAAAACAAAACAGGCTGGGGTGGTATATGCCTTTAATCCCAGCACTAAGAAGGCAGAGGCAATCCAATCTCTGAGTTCGAGGCCAGCCTGGTCTACAGAGCGAGTTCCAGGACAGCCAGGGCTACACAGAGAAACCCTGTCTCGAAAAACCAAAACCAAACAAACAAACAAAAAAGGACCAAGAAACACTAAGAAGCTTGGGCCCTGCTTTACCAGTCCACTTGCTGTGCCAATATTCACGTGCAGAGCAGAAAAAGGAATCACAGAGAGAAATCAGGATCCCCCACCCCCACCCCCACCCCGGGGTACCAAGGAGGTCACGTTACACACAGGGAGCGTCAGTGTTTGCTAGGTGAACTTAACGCAGGTCTAGTCATTGCGGCGTATTTATAAGCATGCACATCTGTGGGTCAGAGGTGCTCACCACAGGACGGGGTTCCTCCCGAGGTGTCCCCACGACCTTCATCTTGCTCCGATCTCTCATTTTGGCCATATACTTCTGCAGGCACCTGTGATCGTGGGCACTGCAGGGGTTGAAGCTGTTGTTGGGATGTTCGCTCTCATCCTTGTCTGTGGGGCCATCCAGGAAAAGCAGAGGTTAACATTAGAACAGAGGCTTATACACCTCCAGCGCCCCCCAGCACCCCCAGCGCCCTCCTCCACTGCATGGCTGAGTCTCGGGGCAGGAAGGAAGGAATATGAGCACCCCTCGTCTCCACCCCACTCCTCTGAATCTCTTTGGGAGCATATTCCTCTTGAAGTCCTTGGCTTGTTCCTCTCCCCACCCAGGTCACCATGATGAATCACTAGCTGCAGCAGCCCAGATGGCAGGGGGGTCTCTTGGGCCCAGCAGGGAGGTCTGAGGCAAGCAATGGGAGTGGGGGACTATTGGATCTTCTCCCTCTCTGTTCAACTCCTCCCACCATCCCCCCTCCATCTGCTTACTCTTCCTGTCTCCTTCTCTGCTCTTTCAGCATCTGGCTGAGACTGCCGGGGATCCCTAGGGCTAAAATCATATTTTCCATGAGCAAGGAGTCTGGCCCCAAAGGTTCTCCCGCTGTCTGCGTCTGTGAGTGTGTGCGTGTCTGCGAGAGAGAGAGAGCGAGAGAGAGAGCGAGAGAGAGCGAGAGAGAGAGACAGAGATAGACAGAGAGAGACAGAGAGACAGAGACACCAAGACCCTGTGTAGCCCCAGAACAAAGAAAACAGCCACACACATTTTAAGTCTCACAACCTTAAACTTGAGCCCCTATTCAATGTCCATGTGAGTCAACCAGAAGCAGGCAATGGGCTATCTGGAGATGCCAATTAGGAGGGCAGACCCGCCTGCATGGCCCCCTCCTGAAGGCTCTCTGTGAACTACCCCATCCGGAAGGCCCTGCATTGTGACCTGCTCCTCACTCTTGCCTGCCAGGGCCAGAGCGCAAGGCTGAGCTGGACAGAGGGGCTGGAAAGCCTCTCAGCACATCAGAGCCACCTCTGAAATACTCAGACTTGGCAGCTCAATGCGGGCCCAAGTGCAGAGGCCCTGCCAGCATTCCAGATGTTGGCAGGCGGACAGAAGGTTACATCTGGTTTGCGTCAGGACTTTTTTTTTTTTTTTTCCTGAGGATTTAGCAGGTTCCTCCATACATGGCAACAATCCCAGAGCTGCCTCTGGGTCAAATGGTATTTCTCTGCCTAGCCAAAGCTGGGGAGTTGGTTTTTGTTTTATTCTTCTAGTTTGGGGGACAAAGGCAGAAAGGCACATAAACGAAGGGATACCGGGGCAAGAAGGGATCTAAACCATCAAAACAAAAACAAAAACACACAACAAAGCAAAAGCAAGCAAGCAAACAACAAACAAATTCCATTACGTTCCATACCGAAGTAAAACTGACTCACTACGGATAAACTGTGTCTTGCGTGAAGTGCTGGTATCAAGTTAAAGAACAGAAATAGACGGAGCAGACAGATACCACCATCTTTCTGTTTAAGTAATGAACGGAGAGTCCCAAGGAGGTCCCAGAGCCGCATCAAGCTTGGGAGAGTCAGCTAGGCTGGATGGAAGAGATCACTGGGACTCACATAACACATCTCAGGACTGATTTTAGGTATACCATTCCGATCGGTTTCTTCTCTCTGATTTGCTGTCTTTTCAGCTAGAATGGCATTGCCAGTCTTGGGTGCTTCTCAGTAAACATGAAGTGGTTTTGGCAGTAAAGATTTTGAGGCTAGGCAAACATTCTACCCCTAAGCTACTACTATCCCAGCTTCAACATCTCCTTTTTAATTTTGTTTTGAGACAGAGTCTCGCATAGCCCAGACTAGCCTCGAACTTGCTATGTAGCAGAGACTGGCCTTTAATTCCCCCTCCTCCTAGCTTTGCCACCGAAGTATTGGATTATAGGTAGGTGCCACCACATCTGGCTCCTAGCTCTCAAATTATTTTTTAGTTTAGTTTTAGGAGTTTTTTAAAGAAAAGGGTTGCCTCAAGAGATAGAGAGTACCCTCCCCCACCCCACCCCCACACCCTATAGTCTCAGAAGTATGATACAATGAGCCCTCGAAAGCACAGACAAATATGGCCCAGAGACTTGACCACAACACAGCTTCCCAATGTGGCATTTCTGTGTGACTAGAAGCCAACAACAGGAGTCCTTGGGGGCTTATCCATGGGTATTTAAGATGTCCCCCATTAACGAGGACAACTGAATAGCTTGTTGAAACCTAGAACTACGTAGGCCACAGAGCAAGCCCAGAAACATAGCTTATGCTGATGTCAGAATTAAATGGCCCCAGGTCAAAGAGAACCTTAACTGGGCACAGCTGCAGCAGCAGCCTGCCGGCCTCTGAGTGTGCGTGGTCAACCCAGAGAACCCTGGTTTGAATCTACATTTAGGAAGAACCACCTTGGAAGAATAGCTTCTTATTTGCCTGGGGTCATAAGCTAGACTATGTCCGTATCCATCTACCCACCCACCGAACGAACGCCGAATCACAAATGTTTACGAACAATCACACGTCCAGACACGCGCTCGTCCAGGTGTGCCAGTCTACACCTCCTCATGTACTCTGACCCTGCCCTGGTCAGAAACACAGACCAAGCCAGGACACCCTAACATCCAGGTCTCTCTCACCATGGTTTGTTGACACTCCATTTAATCTGTAACTTCTCCCCAACCCATTCAAGCTTATCGTGAGGACTCATCCTGGAGTGCACCTCTACTCTACGGACTGAGCTTTCAGTGGGGGAGGGGTGTAACACTGAGCCTCTCAAAAACATTAACTTCTAATGGCCTCTTCCAAAGTCCCAAGGACCCTGAGCAGGAAGTGGGGGAGTCGGGGGAGGGCAGATCCCTCGCCCTCTCGTTAGGTCTCCAAGAAGCTTGCCTAGAAGGTGGAGCTGCCAATGTGAAGTAGGTCTTCTCATCTAGTTTCTGCCTTGAGCTGGGCAGACTGTCATCCAGCCATGGCCGAAGTCTTGCTCTTCACTCTACTGCAGAGCAGGACAAGGAGCCCCCGGGGGGGAGAAGCTGTGTACAGCTCTGGCCCTAGTAGAGGCAAAGTTCCCACTGCCTCATTTCACTGCCATCTTCAAGATCAGCCGCTGACCCTTGTAAGACACCCAGGCTAAGAACTGAGTGGGTCCTGCCAGCCAGACTCAGAAGTGTCAGCCATGCCCCAGAGGGTCACCTAATGCCCACAAAACAAAACAAAACAAAACAAAAAACTCTCTCTTCCTTCATCCCCAAGACCCTAGCTGGAGAATACAGGACAGATATCTGGCTGTTTCTTTGAGATTTTGCTCAAGGGGTGCCCTTCACTCTTGTTCTCCCGCTGCTGGCCTCTAATGAGACAAGAGATCCTGCAAAGCCAAAGAACCCCTCTCCTCTCCTGTGACTCACCCCAACTTTGCTCCCTTACCCTATGGTCTCCAAAGTCTCCGCCTCAGCTCCTTCATCTCCATCCTCACTGTCACTCCCATCTATGGATCTTATACTCTACGTCAAACACCTCAAGACTATAGGACATTTGCCAGGCAGTGGTGGCACACGCCTTTAATCCCAACACTTGGGAGGCAGAGGTAGGCAGATTTCTGAGTTGGAGGCCAGCCTGGTCTACAGAGTGAGTTCCAGGACAACCAGGGCTATACAGAGAAACCCTGTCTTGAAAAATAAAATAAATAAATAAACACATAAATACATAAAATAAAAAATAAAAAACAAAACCAACAACAACAAAAACAAAAAAACAAAAAAACAAAAACTATGCCACTTGACAGAGAAGGAAACTGAAGTTGCCTAAGTGGAGAAGAGGAAGGGAGATATGTCTTTGGCTACTTGAAGCACCAAGAGTTTAGGCTATGTCAATATTAAAGAAAAATTCTAGGCAGCCATGTTCTTCCTCCCCTCTCCCCTAAAGCACAGAATGTCTGGGAAAGCCCAGTTTCCATGACTAGATTCCCAGTACTGAAGTAGGGACAATATTTGCTATGTTGACTAAAAATTAACCCAGCCTGCCTGTTCCTTAACCCTGTCCCAGAGGGACCCAGAACCTGGTTTGGAACTCCCTGTCCCAAGCTTGACCCTCCCCATCCAACACCCTCTCGGATTTCAGAAGTCGAGGGTCAAGTCAGTACCACGATGTGAAACTGCAGACGTCTGATGCACACGCCCATCCCTGCCTTTGGTGGCCTTGGTATACTGACCACCAACCCGTCAGAGAGGGAGAGCAAGGCAGGCTGGAAAGAGAAGGGATAACCCTGCCCCCAGAAAAAAATAAAGAGAGCTGTGCCAAAGGACAACTCACTTAAAGGATCAGCTGAAGCTCATCCCCAAGAGCAAAGAACACAAAGAATAGACTTATATGCCCTTTATTATTTATTATTGAAGAAAATAATGCCCTTTGGGACATGGGTTGCAAACCTGAAGACCTAAAAGAGACAATAGCCTACTGACAGTATAAGGTATGGGCTGAGCCCCCCTCGGTAATTCACCAGAGACCCTGCAAGGCTGTGTGGTACAGTTAGCTCTATAGGTACTCCTGCCACGATGCAAAGGTGCCAGGCCATGACAAGGAAGTACTCCTGATGACTAGAAAACATTGGCCATAGCTTGCCAATCAAGCAACTAAGGTCTACCCTCTAGTTACCAAATTTTCTCTCTTCAGATACTTGTGTCCACTGTGTTCGTAGAAGACAAGGTCAAGAAGTGGGAGGGGAATTAGTGTCTTGAGATCTGAATTCCAAGACAAATGTATTGGCACCCTATTCCTAGACACCTCTTGAAGCTGGCTAGCCTCACATCCACCAAGCAATTAATAACTGTGCCAGGCCTTCTGGATCCTGGGGAGCTGATTCTCCTCCACACAGTAGGGATGCTCCTATGCAGCCCAAAGAGGAGGCTCTGGTAGAGCTCTTCTGGCTTGGGCTCATGTTGGGGAGAGAGGAAGACTACCAGTCATCTTCACCTGGGGCTAGATGCCCACCAGCTGGGAGAGAGCCAAGACTCAAAGTGGGCATCCCCAAAATGCAACCCTCTCTCCTGGTCTCACTGCCCCAAGATCAAGGAATCACTCCCCCGGGGACCCTCCTCCTCCTCCTCCAGCAATGCTGGTTGCCAGTCTGGCATTTCTCCCAGAATGTTTTTTGCTGACCCATCTCTCCTTGCCCCAGGAGCAGGAAGAGCAGAGAGGCACCCCTGGGGTCCACCTCCTTCCTGTTTTCCCTGCATCCTGCTTTCCTCAGACCAACAAGCAGCCGAGGATTGAGGAAGTGGAGTGGTCTGGGACCCAGAGCAGGAAGCTTGGGGCTCAAGTCCCAGCATCCGGACTGCAACAATGGAGGATTCAAATATCAGGAAAGAGAGAAGCTCCGTGGTGGCTCAGAGAGCCTGGCTGTCAGAGAAGGGACAATAACCAGAGTCAGAGAGACAGAGAGGTAGAACGTGCAAAGAGCAGAGGACATGCGGGGGGGGGGGGCACTGTCAGAGACATCAAAAGAGTGAGAGCGTCCTAGATGGAAGTGGAAGGACTGCAGAAAAGCAAACTTAGACAGCAAGAGAAGGAAACTAGTCAGGCTCAGAAGACTGAGAAAAAGAGAACTCAGGGCTG
This sequence comes from Montemys delectorum, assembly GCA_019843815.1. NCBI lineage: Eukaryota > Metazoa > Chordata > Mammalia > Rodentia > Muridae > Montemys > Montemys delectorum. The sequence continues at coordinate 14,720 of JADRCD010238575.1, forward strand.
TTTGATGAAACTGGAAGTTGAGAGCCACAGCAGGAAATAGCAGAAGGACAAAAGAAAGGTTCCAAGAAGAAACAGAGAAAGGCAAGTGGACAAAGGAGAAGGAGTAAATACAAGATCCATCTGTCTAGCCCTCTTTCCTCTCAGTCCCATATACTCAAGGGGTCTGCAATTCTGGATTGGCGACGAGTACTTTCCCTCCAGCCTCCCCCTGAGATGGCACCTGCCAGAAGGAAGGAGCAAGAAACCTGGATGTGCCAACCTGGCAGAAAGAGCCCCCTGCTTTCTCTTCCCCTGCTTTCTGAGCCTTTGGGGGAAGTCCAAGTCTCATATTCTTTATCATGAGGTCCTTCTGACTTGTATGTCCCACTTCACCACAGAGTGATGAGTGAAAGGCCCAGGCCCTGGCTCCTCACACCTCTGGCTTCCACCTGAAACTGGGTGTGGACCAAGCTCTGGATCAGGAACAGAAAGGTACCGTACACACACACACACACACACACACACACACACTCAGGCGCGCTCGCGTGCGCTATCCTTATCACAGTCTTCTAACTCTAGATGACCTGTAACTGAATCAGGTCATTTAACTTACCAGAATCGCCTGAGGAGCCAGGCTTACCACTGAGGCCAAGGCCCCTCTTCCCAAAGAAGTACTTGGAAGGTTTGAGATGAAGTGGTGGGGTAGGTGCTGGGATTAAGTGCCAGCTTTCTTGGGTGTTCCTATCAGGCTCTGCCACGTACCTCCCTTCTCCTCAACTCACAGGGGCCATTGACCTACCTTCCAGACCAGCCAGAATGGGAACCAAGTTGCAGGAAGGAGGGTGTTTGGGAAATGTGGCAGAGGGAAGGTGGGTGTACCTTACCAGAGGTCTGCAGGCTTTCCTGGATGGCTTCTATCTCCGACAGCTGCGTGCACACGCCTTGCCCGTGCATCAATGTGCGCAGGGGCTTCTCCACCCCCCGGGGCGGGTAGCAGCGCATGCCTGAGCCACAGCGTGGGGTGTACACCCCGCAGGGCATCCCCAAGCCCAGGGCGCAAGTGGCGCAACAACCGCAGCCAGGCTCCCGCACCAGCTCCTCGCAACCCACAGGGGGGCGGCAGCGCGCCAGCTTCTCCTCGGAGCAAGGGGGGCAATGGATGGCTTCGTCGCCCAGGCTCGGCCGTGTCCCTGCGACCAGCAGCAGGGCGGCCACGAGGCCGAAGGGCAGCATGGTGAGGACGAGGGTGGGGCGCAGGAGGGGAGCGCGGGCTCGCGAGCGGGCTGCGAGGGACCCGGGGGCAGCGCCCAGAGAGCTTTAGGGAACCAGACCCGGAGGGCGCAGGGACACAGGGTGGCCCCGGCAGGCAGGGACGGAGCCGGTTAAGTTAGCAAGCACTCTGGAGCGGAGCGAGCCTGGCCACCGAGGCGCTGCGCTGCATCCTCGGCCGGCCCAGCAGGCGGCGGGGGGCAGGGGGCTGAGCGGCTGCCCGGGACCGGCTCCCGGGACTTTATACCGGCCCCCTGGCCACACCCCCAGCGCCGTCCCCGAGGTGGGAGAGCAGGGGAGGGCTAGGGGGAACTGGAGCAATGGAGCGGGAGGAGAGGCCGTTAGGGGGAGGGGGCGCTGGCCTGAGTCGCCGCCACCGCTACAACATCTGAAAGTCCTTTGCCCCGCCGAAGAAAGCGACGCAATTTGGAAGCGGTGGCCCGTGCGCAGAGAGCTGGACCCTGGAGAGGAAGCAGGGCGAGGGGAGACGAAGGGGATGTTGCTTGGTCCCCTCCCTCGAAGGATTCCTTCCAGACGCCTAGGAGATACTCGTGCTGCCGCTGAGAACATGGCCTCATAGCGGACTCAAGATCCTCTCGTTTACTCCCTCCCCATCCCCAGCCAGAGACCTCGGGCCACCTCCCCCCCCCCCCACACACACACACTCCTCGAGTACGTCCAGTCTGAACCTCTAGATCGCCTTGGCTGAAATGGGGCAAGGCGACCAAGGACTCTGCAAGGGGTGCAGGAGAGAGCTCTGGCCTCAAGGTGCTGCTCATAGGCAGTCTTCTCACTTGCTCCTGAACCTCTGCCTCTTGACCCCGCCCCAGGTTCTATTTGGGCCTCGCTGCTCTCTGCTTCCAGAACTCCAGGACAAAGTACCAAGCCTCTTCCTCCTTCCTAGATGTTTTTCCCTCTACCACCCTGCTTAGATTCTGGAAGGAGATTACCATTGGCTTTGTACAAGATGTGAGTCGAACAACTCCAGGGGGCACCACTCCTGGTACTCATTGTGTATTTGCACAGTTACTGTAACGGCTTCCCAGTAGATGGCAGTGAAAGATTTCCAAAAAAGGAGGCCTTCTTTTAATTTTCCCGACGCCACTTTGCCCCCCTGGTTAACACCTCTATTGATAAACATATCCCTTCCCCTCGCAGCAATTCTGTTGGAAACGGGAACTGATCTAGAGTCGCGTTTGGAGGAGAGACCCATCTCCTACCACCTTCCTTTTCCTTTCTCCCTACGCCTCCTCATCCTCCCCAACCAAGGAGTTCGCTTCAGTGTGCACAGTCGGAGGTCCGAAGGATTTTGCGGGTGAATGGGGTCGGGCGGGGTTGGGTTAAAACATCGGAGGAGCAACCAAACCTAAAGATTTCCTAGACCTCTTCCGGTTCTTTGTCCCTGAGTCGGGGTCTTCCTGCCTCCGGGGAGTTAAGCCACCTCCCACTTTCTATAACGCAGACGGTTGGCGCGGTTGGAGGGAGAAAGGCACCAAGACCCGGACCTGGAGGACAGACCAAAAAGTTGCGAACTGACGGCACCTACTGGCAACCTCTGAGACTGCAGGAGGATTGAAGTGTTAGAGCCAGAGACAAGGATAAAGTTGGGTCCTTCTTGTCCCATCTGCCATAGAGAAAACTGAACAGAACAGGTTCTTCAAGCTCTTCAGCTGGGGGTTTTGTTTTTGCTTTTGTTTTGTTTTTTATTCAGAAGCCAGTCCCTGCCCCCATTCTCTTCCTTAAACCCAGTCAGCCATCTACTCAGAAATCTGCCTGCCTCTGCCTCCCAAGTGCTGGGATTAAAGGCGTGTGCCACCACCACCCGGCTCGAACTTGGAATTTTTTATCTAGCTAAAAGGCTGATGGTCATCACTTCTTGGAGCTCTTGTGGGAGTTCTGAAGCCCAGCGCCCAACTTGCCTGCCAGATAGTAAACCCAGGAGGAGTAGACATGAGTGCAGGTGAAGGCGGGTGTCCTGTACAGGTTTTTAGATGAAACAGAGACCCCCACCCCACAACCCCAGCACCTCCTCTGCCCCCAAACCTTCCTCTGGTGTCCTCCCCATCACTGCCTAAACGCGTCAGAGCCCAAGCATGGCTCTCCACATAAGTAAGGTACGTTTACAAAACACTTATTATTCCAGGACTTTTGCCTCAAGGAGAGAGAAGACAAGCGTGTAATGGAAATAAGTTTTCTAAGACATGGACAGGTGCTCTGGGAGATATTTATATGGGACACATGGGGACCCAGAGGCACTAGCCGCCAGTTCTACCTCCAGGGCATGAGAAATATTCACTGCTGATGTGATCTGAGGCCAAGCCTCCTATGCTCAAGAATAAAGAAAAACTGGTATCAACATGGTCAGACTAGTGTCCAGCTTTGTCCCTTGGTCCTCACTAGGGACCCTGAAGCTCTCTGAGCCTTTAGGACTGGTCTAGCAAAAGGGACATTACAAGCATCCGTGGGAAGTGCCTGGAAGGAAATAGACACCAAGCATTTTGTCCTTCCTAGGCCTCCCCTACTAGGAATACATCCCAGATTTCAGGAGCTCTACTGATGGTGCGACTGACCTGTGTCTCCAGAGCAAAGCTGGAGACTCTCATGGTTTAGAGTGCCTCTGAGCGGTAGAGGCTGCACAAGGAGCATAGGAGGAAAAGGAGTCAGAGCCCGGGCTCTGAGTGTAAGTTGTAGCAGAGCCCTTTAAAGTTATGGATCTGCTACTTAACATCTTTTTTAAAAAAGATTTATTGGGCTGGGTGATGGTGGCACACGCCTTTAATCCCAGCACCTGGGAGTCAGAGACAGGTGGATTTCTGAGTTCGAGGCCAGCCTGGTCTACAGAGTGAGTTCCAGGACAGCCAGGGCTATACAGAGAAAACCTCTCTCGAAAATACAAAAAAAAAAAAAAAAAAAAAAAAGAAGAAAAGATTTATTGGTATTTATTATTTTGAGATGGGGGTCTCATTATGTAACCTTTGCCGGCCTAAAAGTCACTATGTAGACCAGGCTAGTCTTGAACTCTTGAAGAGCCACTTACCTCTGGTTCCTGAGTGCTAGCATTGAAGACAGGCCATCAAGCCATAGTATTTTTTTTAAGAAGCATTTATTTACTTTATTTGTATGAGCACACTGTAGCTGTCTTCAGATACACCAGAAGAGGGCATCAGATCCCATTACAGATGGTTGTGAGCCACCATGTGGTTGCTGGAAATTGAACTCAGGACCTTTGGAAGAGCAGTCAGTGCTCTTAACCACTGAGCCTCTCCAGCCCGCCCTAGTATTTTTTTAATTTCGTGTCTAAGTGTGTGTGGATAAGTTAAGTGGATTTGTACAAAAGTGCAGGAACCCACAAAGGTAGGGAGGCCAGAGGCATCAGACTCTTGGAGCCAGGGTTATAGGCAGTTGTAAGCAAGCCACCTGTGAGCTGCTGGGACCTGAGCTGGAGTTCTCTGGAAGCTGAGCCTTCTGTCTCCAGGTCCCCATTTAACACATAAATGGGTAATTTTCATCACTGAAGAAAAGAAGGGAGGAAGGGAAAAAGGAAGTGGGAGGGGGCAACATTCTTGGGTTTAACCAGAGAATGGTCAGAAGAAAGCATGAGGTGATAATAACAGGGGCTCTGAGACCTGGAGATGCAGCTTACTTGTAGAGTACTTATCTAGTGTGCATGAGGTCCTGGGTTCAAATCTCTGGAGCCCCTGAAGGTCATTTTACGCAGGCATGGTCGCCCATGCCTATACTTCCAGTTCTTAGGAGAGGCCTGCTTGGGCCATACAGTAAGACTGTCTCAAACCATCACCACCCTCAAGAAGAAAGGGAGGAGTCTGAAATCCACAGGAGAGTTACTGGTACAGTTTGGTCCCTCCACTTGCCTATGCCTCCTGTGGGTTGGATGCTCCCATAAGGTGCCTCCAGGAAGCAGGACTCAATCCTGTTTCCCTGCTCTTGTCTGGGCCAGAGCATGGACAGCTTTATCAGTCCCTGCTTCCTGGGACCTGGGAAGACACTCTACCTGGTGCACAGATGAGGAGAATCCTCCTCCACCGTTCATTCAGCCCCTTCCTGCCCATTCTCTCCCTGACTTGTTGATCAGCTGGTCTCATTGGCTGCCTTCCTGGGACAATTCCAGACTTCTGCTGACCCAGAATACACTCCTCAGAGAACAGATTGTGGGCTGGGGTCGGGGTCGGGCTCTCAAAGCCAATAAAGACAGAGTTGTGGCTGGGCACTGTGGTGTATATATTTAATCCCAGCACAGGCAGAGGCAAGAGGAGCTCTGTGAGTTTGAGACCAGCCTGGTATATATAGTGAGTTCCAGGACAGTCAGAGCTACATAGTGAGACCCTCAGATAGGTAGGTAGGTAGGTAGATAGATAGATAGATAGATTTCTGTTCTTAGGGAGCATCCAATCTGATAAGCTTGCCCTCGGGGTCATCTTGTCTGATGGAATAGACAAAATATATAATTATGAGAATTAACCCTTTAACTACCATTGACTGTGTCACAGGGAGCTCCATGAAGTCAGCGTTATCAGCGTTGTCTTTTTAAGACAGGAAAATCAAGGCACATGAGGGTTACATAACTTACTCAAAGTCACGTAGCAAGTAGAGGGACAAAGACGTGAACCCAAGCTGTCTGGCTCCAGTCTGCACAATTAACTCTTATGCCTCACTGTCCCTCGAATCAGCCATCGGAAACCCTCTACACAGACGTCGAGGGCCAAAGACTGTGACACACACAGAGTTTAAGCTGAGCATGGGGTGTCAGGTGGCGGTGGCATCGGTATGGGAATATCCCCCAGGCTGCCTTATACGTTCACTTTCCAGCCCACTCCTAACTGCCCTGGACTTCACTGTGTCTACACTAATCCCCCTCATATCCAAGTACTGATAGGACGGCCCCATAGTCGCCCCCGTATGTGGGCCAAGCAACACCATATCTATCAGGACATCCTTCTTCCTTCCCTACCAGGGCTTCATACTTGCAGCGATGTCATCAGGAGAGCCAGGGTCTTCAGAGAGGCCCCATGATGCAGAGAGAACTCCTGACCAGCCTATCTCTAGAGTTCAGGCTCTTGCCTCAGGACAGGCCAAGTCTCCAGGCTGGGGAGGAAGCACGAAGAGGGTAGTCAGTCCATGTGCACTTGGGCTGGTGGGCATCCTGTTTCCTATCTTCAGATCAGCCACTTGCCGGCTTTGTGACCACTTCCTTTCCTCACTATGGTCTCATTCTTTGTATAGTGGGTTGGGAGAACCCATTGAATTTGGAAGCCCTGTCCACTTCTGACAATTTTGGAATATTAGAATTCTGGACGGTTTTATTTGTTTGCTTTTGCTCTTTTTTTTCTTTTTCTTTTTTTTTGTTTTTTTTTTTTTTTCCTGCATCAGTTTC
>JADRCD010238576.1:0-29773 GCA_019843815.1 Montemys delectorum
TCATTACATTCAAGGATGAGAACCACTGCAGGAACCCAGACAGTCATTTTTCTCATGAAAGGATTTTTGACCTAATAATTTTTCACCTGGAACGGGTTAGGTCACAGTGTTAAAGGCAGGGTTCTCAACCTGGAATGTTACTCTGTTGCCCTTTGGTTTCCTGGAGGGAATAAATGTGGGAGGCATTTCTTCCAAAGATCAAGTTTTGCGTCATGGTGCTATGGGGCACGAGCCTTGCCACAATAACAATAGGGCCATTAGTCAATAGACCAGGAAGAAGGGAAGCCTGTCACAGGATGACGCCAATTACCCAATTATTCTCAACTCAAAGACTCAATCCCTAACATTTGTCTCCTGGTATCATAAGTAGGGTCTGATCTGGAGAAGCAATTACCAGAACTTCCGACCTTATCATTTTTACTGGTACAATGTCCGAGGTAAACCAAGGTACATTCGTGATTGTACAGGGACGGATGGACTAAGGATGGTTCTGTATTTGAGGACAAATATGGTGGTGTCAACAATTAACCTCCCATTGAAAGTACATTTCCTGTTTATGCCCATGCTCTGGTGGGAAAAACTGGGGCCTGAATTTTGTGCTTGGAACATGACTTCCTTTGTGCTTAGTTTATTTAAAGTGAAGTTATAGTTTTAATTCAGAGAGAGAAAATTTCGTTCTAAGATCAAATTATCTTGGAGCCATAGTTGCTCCCTACCTCTCTTCACCCTCTTGCCTTCCCATTAAGTCCCAAAGATAAAAATCCAAGTATTTGCCATGCCACTCTGTGTTGGCCTCTGCCCAAGGACCTAGCAGAGGCCAGTGAGGCTATGTGCGGTCTGAGACACTTCAGTTCATTAAGTTGTTTAATGTAAGCCCTAATTTTTACAATCAGGTAATAAAAATAGATGTTTTCCAAAATGGACAGTAGACAAAGACAGAGAAGAATACAGATTTTTCTGACATGTGCCCACGGGTCACTTTATAGCTAGTTAGCCCGACACTGGCACACAAGTAACCAATGGGTGTTTGATATCATTCATTTCCTCAGTAACTGTCATTGTCTTTCATTAAACAACTACTATCAAAGAAAGTGCTTCTTACAAAAGAGTGATATGAGGAATGAGAGGCTGCAAATGTGCAGACTAAAGTTCACTGCATTTTTAATAATAATTTCAAGCACAATAAAGATTTTATATCCAAATATATCACGGGGGAGTAGATGCTGATGCCACATTGAAGGTTACTACATTAGGCCCTTCACCTCTTTATTTTATTTCTCCCCTGCCCAAGGTAGCGCTCTCCCTTTCGAAGAAAGCAGGTCTGATATCCTGCTATAGGCCTTGAGTGTAACATTTGCAAAATTTGGGGCACATCTTTTGACCTCTTCAACCCCATAGTTTACGACAGAAGGCTGGGGGGTGGAGGGTTGTAGCAACTGAAGCTGGAAAACAGGACAGATTCTGCCTAGATCTACCCTAAACCCTCCTTCCAACTGACCTAAGCCCTCTTTAACCCTTGCATGGGTGGTAAAAGAGCTATAATGTACAGAAAAATGTTCATCAAGAAGGCGCTAGGAGCAACCTCCCTGTCTATCACCCGGATTCATGTGTGGGTGCTGAAATTTATGCAACTGGGCACATTTTCAGGTCCTTAGTTGCCAGAAACACATTCCAAACCCTCAAGAGTTGCTTGTAGCTCATTACTATGATATTTAAGAGGACAGAGAGCAAGCTCTGTCACAATTCATCTCCAGAGGGCATAGCTTAAGAAGGGAGTAACCTTCCAATGACCTGAAGCATCAACCAAGGATTGAGGAAACAGGGCAGTCCCCCTCTTCCCTGCAGTCTACCCCCACGGATTCCATCCCTTTCTCTTGCCGACTTCCACCTGTCTTTCTGAACAAAGAGAAGGCAAGACTGGTGGTGGCAGACCTTTGAGGGTAGTCTACTTAAGCATTAATCCAGCCTGCTTGCAAAGTTTGGTAGCATGCCTGCCTTCCTACCATGGGTCCACACGGTAAACCTGTTCCTGGGGCTAACTAACTGCCATGTGAAAGTTGCTGTTGGAATTCCGGGTCTTCCAGATGACCACATCCATCCGAACAAAATTACTTTATCATGCAATCATCATACTGGTTGGTATTTGAAATTCATATTTAATCTTGCCTCCCATAATACCTTTGGAAATCAACATCAGGGTTTCAAAGTAATAGTTTTAATATTGATAAAGATCAAATCTTGCTACTACTTTTAAATAGAAATCTAATTGGGAGCAAATCCCTCATATACTAAAATATAATAAGAGCCAATAACAATGAAGTCATTTTTTTAAATTCATGCCTGAAAAAAAAAAACCCACAATCCTTTTATTTCCAATACATATACATGGAGCTGGCAAGCCTCCCTACAGTAAACGTTGGTAGTATTTCCCAATATTTAGCTGTTCATCATTTCAGGGTACACAGAGGTCACAAATCCCCATCCCCTGGAGTGGGGATATAACACGGTATTATCTCTAACCAATAAACAGAGGCAGAGAGGAAACACCTTGCTTCCAGGCAGAGTATCTGTTGGCAGTGGCTGTTCCATTCTTCTCTTCCCGATTGATGAACCCTGAAGTATCACAGATGCTGGAGCCTCCACCTCTCAGAAAGATAAAAACCCAAAGCACAATTTGTTCTCCTCCTACACACCAGCCTACAGTCAACGCGCATGGTATACAAGTAGGAAACCTTTCTTAGTTCAGCCACTGATACTTAGAGTTATTTTACTTGTTTTTTTTTTTAATTAATGTGTGTGTGCACATGCGTGCATATGTCTGTGCATGTCTATGTTGTGCGTTTGCATGTGTTAATGCACACCCATGTGCATGTGTGCGTGTATATGTGCGAGTGTGTGTGAGAGAGACAGAGAGAGAACAACTTTCAGGCACTGGTTCTCCCTTCCACCTTGTAAGACAGGCTTTCTTGTTTCTTCTGTGTTTTGTACTCAGGCTAGTTGAGTCAAGAGATTCCAGATGATTGTCAAGTCTCTGCTTCCCATCTCAACGTAGAAGTGCTGAGATTACAGATGCGCACCACATCTGGACTTTTTTTAAAGCAGGTTGCAGGAATCAAACTCAGGTCATTGGGATTGCAAATCAAGAGCTTCTACTTATGGACCTGTAAAGCTATTTTTATCATAAGCATAGCTAGTCTCTGAACAGTAAGTACACCATCCATAACCAACACTGGCTTTCCCTGTAACCATTACTGTTCTTCAAGTCGTAAGACCAGATGTTTCCTTATGTTTGACAATTAGACACCTTCTGACATACCATTAGCTGCTTCTTTGGACTTTCACATTTTGATGAGCCATGGATTCCACCATACACTCACATCGTAGCCCCAAGTGCCTGGAGCTGCTATCCTTTCAGTACTGTTCCAAGTTAGGCTTGCCCTGTGAACCACCATTCCAAGATCTCCATGACTCACTCTCAAACACGCTACCCTCCTGCTCTGGCTGGAGTCAACTCTACAATCACATAGCCCACTTACTCACAAGAAAGTGAACTTCCGAGATGAGTACTTTGGGGTAATTCCTGTGCCCCCAGAGTCTAGCACAGTGACTGAGAGTAGACAACCACCACCACTGGAAGAGGAGTAACATATGGGTTTGCACATTTGCTCACACCTGGAACAATCCAGAGTCACTAACAGCCAAGCTTCCGTCTTTATAATTAACTTCATATTATTGTTGCTGTATTTTAAAACTCCTAGGATGGCTTCCGATTAGCACAGGAGAGATGAGTCATTTGTTGAGAGCCTTTGAAGGCTGCTCACCAGCACACAAAGCAAAGGATGTACACACAGAAGCATGTACCAAGGATGTACACACAAAAGCATATACAAAGGATGTACACACAGAAGCAGCCAAAGGAGGACAGACTGGGCAGCTGCGCTACTGACAGTACTAAAACACCATTTTAGAAAAAGTGATCCCCAACTCTAGTGAGTGTCGTCCTCTTAACTGATGGTGGGACTCGGTGATGGCCACCCTTAGTCCCAATGCAGACATTTCATATATTTACTTCGATCTATCTGCGGAAAGCATCCATTTGCTCACATCTTTCTTTTGTTTCTCCTTCCGAGCTGTAAAGACAAAAGGTCGTGAACCCTTGTCTCCTGCCACTAGTCTGTCATGAACTCAGGTATGAAGCTGAGGAGCTAACCTGCTTGCTCTCAGCCTGGCTGTTTGTTGAAACCATCGGGGGGCTTTAGGTACATAGATGCCTCACCCCCAGAGAGTCCAACATAATTGACCTGGGACATGATCCAGGTGTTTTTTTTAAATCCTACACTCAGCATTGAAGGCTGCTACTTTAGCCCAATGGTCACTATCATGCTATCTGCTGGACATTACATTGAGACCTGGTATACAAAAAAATGAATAAAACTGTCCTAGTAAAGTTCACCATCCAGTTAAAGAGAAAGGTAAACTACCTAGATGCTAAGATTGAAAGACACAGGGGACCTTGCAAACAAAAGGAAGGTGATTACTTAATTCAGGCTGGGAAAGTTAGAACATGCTTCCTGGAGGAGCAAGATTGCCCTGGATTGGGAGCAATGAGTAGCATTTGATCTGCCAAAGAAAGGATGTCAAAGGCACGCAGTAGAGAAGATAGTGTTTATGATGTACATGGTCATGATGCCTGCAGGGCACTCAGAGATTAACACAGCTACAGCCTGCCATTGAGCAATTGGAGGCGGCAGGCGGAGGCCAGATCAGGGCAAGGCAAAGGGCCTCAAGCCTTGGCATCAAAGTCACCACAGAGTCAGAAGTCAGTTGGCTCCATGAGATCTGAGATCTACCTCAATGTCTGAAGTCACTGCTAGCGAATTACAACACACCTGGCAGTGGGTTCGTGACTTCTTTAGAGCCCCTTTCCTGCCTAGCAGTGGCCTATAAAGATGACCAAGGAATGAGTGTAGGAAGTTAGCCCCCGCCCTCTGTGTCTTCATTTTCCTTTCCCAAGGGCCATCTGAAATAAATGCACAACCTTCTAGAAGTCATGAACTCTTCTACGAAAGGAACTGTCCCTTTGGACTGCAGCTCCCTGCCCCTCCCCCATTTGCTACTGCACTTGGGGCTCTACCACCCATCCACAAGAAGGCAATTAAAGTGACCAAATTAATAGTTTGCTTTCTTTTAAAGGGGGATTCGTTTAATGTAGTCACCTTGTGAAGAACAAAAACATCCCATGACTCACTCCAGTACTTCTTCGAGGTTCTGAAATAAGCTTGAGGGTCAGAGTCATATATATCTTAGCAGTTCTCAATCACAGAGTGGCCCTGTCCATCCTTGGCCGGTCTCTAATCTAACGAGTTAGATGATATATATGTGAAACTTCTTTCTGAGAGGTATTCCTGGGGTAATTCCAGTTCATTGAGGCTAATGTTACAGCAGTCTGGTAGGCAAAATAAGGGACACATGTATGTCTTCAAAGTATCTTCATTGCTGCCAGACCAGTAACAACTGGAGCCCACCTTCTCATGGAATTAGTGTTGCACTGTGGATCTTGGCTCCCAGCATCTGCATCAGACCACCTAGAATGATCCAAATTCTACCTCTGCCCCTTGGAAAGCTGATTAACTGGTCAGGGCCCTAGTTTTTTTTATCCACAAAACAGAAATTCAAAAACAAAAAAAAAAGTTTCTCCACAGCCTTGTGAGAATACAGAAGATACAAAGTGCTAAGCACATCCTGCCTTCTCTGGTTGAGAGCTGGAAAGCTGGGCTTCATTCAACACAGTCCTTAGTATCTCTTACATGACACAGAATGTGTAAGAAACCCACAACTTAGATCCAGTTGCCTTGACCAGATGCTCCAGTGATTCATATGCACCTCAAAGTTCAAGATGCAATGCTTTGTGGTCCAAGGTCGTGGCTGTAACTTCAAGTCATTGAAACACCCTCTTGATTGACTGCCCTCTTTTCTGAAAAAACACTAACTACGTGATTCTCAAACTTCTTTGCATCAAAACCAAACAGTTTACTTCAAAAGAAATCGGATCTGCCCTTGGCCCAACCTCACCAGCCAGGCACCACTCCATACCCCTAGAAATACAGATTCTAACAAACTTGTATGTATGGGACCTACAGTCATTTTTAAAGCTTCCCAGGTATATCTAATAAAATTGAAACATCTCCCCTTCCCCTTGACTTAAATAAGGTCATTGAAGTCACTAGGTGCATGAGGAAAAGATATAGGGCCAATAAAAAGCTAGGTCTGCTGGTGGTGCATGCCCTTAATCCCACCACTCAGGAGGCAGAGACAGGAGGATCTCTGTGAGTTCAAGGTCAGCCTTGTCTACAGAGTGAGTTCAAGGACAGCCAAGGCTAGTCCTAAGTTGTGGAACAAATGCTAGGTGCCCTCCAATAGCGAAACAGATAAAGAATGCTGTGTGTGTAAAGAAGGGTAAGCGTTTATTGTTTGCAGGAGAGTGGATGCAATCGGAGATGATCGTGAGAAGTGAATTAGATCAGGTTCAAGCTGGTTACATGTTGTCTCTTAGCTGTGTGTTCTGGACTTCATAGATATATAAAATCACATATGCAGAGATGACTCGAAGAAGAGAAACTAAGAGAAAGAAGGGAGGGCCTAGTGATGCGAAGGGATGAGTGAACATCCCTCACTTCAGTACATTATCTAATTGTATGATGTGGCCTGATGCAACCCAACAAATTAAATCTAAAAAGAAGAGGAGGGAGAGGAGAGGAGGCTGGCTCTAACCTGGCTAGGGATGTGGGGTGGGGGAGCACTGTGGGAGAGCACTAACCCACACCCAACTTGAAATCCTGAGTTCCATCCTCCACTGTTCTACCTCAGGCTTTATCATCTCCATATCTGAACTTGTGCTCTCCTCTTCCTCCTCCTTCTCCTTCTCCTCCTCCTCCTCCTCCTCCTTCTCTTCTTCCTTCTCCTCTCCCTCCTTCTTCCTCTCCTCTTCTCCTTCTTCTTCTCTTCCTCCTCTTCCTCTTCCTCTTTTTCCTCTTCCTCCTTCTTTTCCTCCTCCTCCTCCTCTTCCTCTTTTCCTTCTGTCTCTTCTCCTCCTCTTTCTTCTTCGAGACAGTCACACCCTATAACCCAGGCTGGTCTTGATCGTGAGCTCTTCTCAGAGCGTGAGCCTCTGAGTGCTGGGATTACAAACTCGAAGTGCCCCAAGAACATTCGTCTCATCCTCAGCCACAGCCACGTAGCCTTGTGACGCTGGCTTTGTGACCACCCATAGCTGCTGAGTGCCTTGCTGCTTGTCCACCAACAATCTAAGTTTTTACTGGGAGGCTTGGGTGGCAGGGTGCTTTATCCTGAACCTGTTCAAAATTAGAAGAGACTTTCTTGGGTCATCGTGCAAATAAGAAAGAATACTAACACTTTTAGGGGAAGGCGCTAGGGATTCCACCCTCTAGAACCAATTTCTCAGAGGTGAAGTTGCTTGTAGTTATGCCCCCCAACCTCCCACTTCCTACTTCAACTAATCTTTAGGTTTTTGTTTCTTTTTCAGGTTAGTTTATTTTATGGGTGTTTTGTCTCTATGTATTTCTCTGTATCCCATACATGCCAATGCCCATGAAGGTAAGAAAAGGTCATCATATTTCCTGGAACTGGAGTTCCTGATGGTGTAAGTCACCATGTGGATGCTGGGAATAGAACCTGGATCTTCTGCAAGAGCAACAAATGCTCTTAACTGCTGAGCTGTCTCTCCAGCCCACTCCAACTGACTTTAGCAGTGAAATATCTAGTAACCAAGAAGAAAATTAAACAGTGAAGTATTGCAACTGTGCCCTTTCAGTTTTGAAAATTTCATAGCAAAATGTCCCAGGGTTGACTCAAAGGTTAGAAAACACTTATTTTAAAACCTGCCCTTATAAATTAAATCATGGTTTAGTAGCACTAATTCTGAGTGCAATTAAAGGTCACCAAAGGTTTAAGCAGAGGTCAGGCAGAATGCAGTGTGCAGTCATATAGGCCCTTCCAGTTGCACATAGCAAATAAAATACAAGGGGCAGAAGCAGGGAAGCCTGCTGAGAAGATACTTTGAGGGTCATGAACAAGATGACCAGATCAGGAAGGTAACGTGGGTGACGGTAGAAGAGGCCAATGAGAGATAGCTTGGACTTGCCAATGGATTGGATTAGAGGAGCCTGGGAAGGAATTGGAGATGACTTCCAGCTTGAACCTCTGGAAAGAGCCATTTTACTATCACATAAGACTAACGAAGAGGGGACCTTTGGGAAGACCTGTTAAGTTGTTGTGATGACTTCACAGCGATGGGGTATGGGAGAGGCAAACAAAGCCACTCCAGTCAAACTATTGCAACAGCCAAAAGCAGACATCTAGGTTTATATTTAATATTAAGGTTATCTATCTTCTAGACTTGGGGCTGGAGAGATGGCTCGGTGATTAAGTGTACTGGCTGCTCTTCCAGAGGTCCTGAGTTCAGTTCCCAGCAATCACATGGTGCCTCACAACTATCTGTAATGAGATCTGATTCCTTCTTCTGGTGTGCTTGTAAACAGAGCACTCATATACATGAAATAAATAAATAAATCTTTTTAAAGAAGATTGTCTAGACTAGAGTAGGGCATCAAGTATCAGGACGTAGATCTCCAACCTTTCAGTAATCGAAATCTTTCAGAGACAAAATGGACAATCAATGGGGCTTGGGCAACAAACAATGATTCAGATCTTGAAACCTGGGTCTAGTACTGGATGAGAAGAATTAATATCTGAGACGAACTCTCAGATTCAGCACCATGCTTGCCAGAGTTGGATGCTCAAATATTTGTTAAGTAGTCTTATTTTCTTGATGACTATTTATGAAATATTTGTTGTCTACCAAGCACCATTCTGAGTACAATAAAATATTGAATTGTTTAATTCTCCTCACAACCCTCCAAGGTAATAACCATTGTTGCCCCCCATCTTCTGAATGATGTGTACCCAGAATGCCTCAAACACCTTGCTACCACAAAGAGCATCATGATGAGCCCACTACACTCAGGGCTACCCATTCTAACACGTGGCTAAGAAGGGGCCTAAGGTATCCACATACTTTATCTAAACAAGGATGTTTGATTTCTAGACAGGAACAACAGCAGAGGTGTTCCTCTTGCTTATTTCCTTGACAGTGTTTATCATCCACCTACTAACTTATGTTAATTGAACAAGTACAAAGGTATTTCTTGTTTGTGTTTGCTCTATTGTTACAGATAAACTTCACATCTGTTCACATCCATGTTACGGTTTTTGGTATATCCTTGCCTTATGAAAAATAAACTGGACTGGAGAGATATCTCAGTGCTTAAGAACACTGACTGCTCTTCCAGAGGTCCTGAGTTTAATTCCCAGCAACCACATGATGGCTCACAACCATCTGTAATGGGATCAGATCCCCTCTTCTGGTGTGCCTGATAGCTACAGTGTACTCATATACATAAAATAAATTAATTAAAGAAAGAGAGAAAGAAAGAAAGAAAGAAAGAAAGAAAGAAAGAAAGAAAGAAAGAAAGAAAGAAAGGAAAACAAGCTGCCAAGTGCGGTGGCACATGTCTTTGATCTCAGCACTCAGGAGGCAGAGGCAGGTGGATTTCTGTGAGTTCAAGGCCATGCTAGTTTTCATAAAGACTTACGGGAAAGCCAGGGTTACTAAGTAAGATTCTGTCTCAAAAAAGAAAGAAAAGAAAAAGAAAGAGAGAAAGAAAGAAAGAAAGAAAGAAAGACGAGAAAGAAAGAAGAAAAAGGAAAAAAGCTGTTTATATCCTTGATTATTGCTCTGTCAGTTTTATCATTATCTTGTTGGTTTTCATAAGGTCCTTTGACAGTCTTTCTTTTAATTTGTTGTAATTTTTAAACATTATCAGTATTTTTCACCAGCCTGTCATGCCTCAGTTAAACTTATCTGTGAATTTTCTATGGCAAACAATAAGAATATTCCATAAAATGGCATTGTCTTTCATTGAAAGAGTCTGGGAAAGTACAAAGACTTTCAACTCTCATAATTGAAAAACCATCCCTCCACCAAACAGGGACACATGGCAGCTAAGGAGAGGGCCTGAGAAATACATAGGAAGCCCTAATTGCCAGGCTACTAAATTGGTGATTAAGAGATACTTTTGGTGCATTCTATTAATAATCCAGTGTGCCTCTTTATTTACCCAAGCTTGTTCCCACAAAGGATCTAAGGAAGCTTGGAAGAAAACAAGCAATAAAATTAAAAAACACAAATTTTACAAATCAGGAACACGGAACACAAGGTCAAGCTCAGGAAGAAACCAAAGCTTCAGATATGTAGGCCACAGGCCCCGGCAGCTCCCGGTGTGGAACCAAAGCGTTGGCTCTGAGCTTCTTGGCAGCCAGAGAGAAAAGGGAAAAGGGAACAGAATGGAGCACAGTCAACAATATTCTGTTTGTTGATAAGAAAATGTACAAGTTCCTCATCAGAACACAAGCGTTTCCTGACCTGGAGTCCTGGAAGGACTCTTAGATGGCTCAGATGGGGACCCTCCCTCACCAACATTTCTATAGTAGAAGTAACTGTTCTTGTTTCTTATAATATCCCTCTGTGACACAAGTGGCTATCATTGAAAATCTTTGAGAGTATAATTTAGTATGACAATCAAACAAAGCATTGAAATCATGCTAAAAAAAAATCTCAGGAGCTCAATGCAAGGAAACTTGCTTTTCACTCATATAACAGAGGGGGGGGAGCCATCTTAGCCCCACCAAGTACTGGAGAAGAATGAGAATCCTGCAGATCTGGAGACAATAACGCATCTCTCCCCCTCACTGATCTGTCATGTGGGTCCTCTTAACCATGAGAGGAATGGGGCAGTCTGAAGTCATGAGTCCCGGGAAACAAATAAACATTTATCAGCAATTATTTGTACCTTCCAAATATGTCCTCAGCCTGTCAATTCCCTAAACTAGGTCCAACAGTCTATAGTCTATAGACTTTTTTCTTTTGCTTTTGAGCCAGGGTGTTGCTACATAGCTCAGGCTATCCCCAGGCTTTTGATTGTCCTATCTCTGGCTCACAAGTGCTGAGATTATAGGCCTATACCACCACACCCAGCTCTCCATTTTGTAATGGTTGGGAGAGCAGGCCAAAAAAACACTATTTTATGACACATTAAAGAAATAAATAAATAAATAACTCACAGGGGCCAGGCCGTGGTGGCGCATGCCTTTAATCCCCCAGCACTTGGGAGGCAGAGGCAGGCCAATTTCTCAGTTCAAGGCCAGCCTGGTCTACAGAGTGAGTTCCAAGACAGCCAGGGCTACACAGAGAAACCCTGTCTCAGAAAAAAAAAAAAAACTTATAGGAAAGTCATTATTACTAAAAATGTATATTATTAATACCTGCAGCAGAGGTTATATTTGCTCACTCCTACCCTCACCCCTGTAGCAACAACTTTGCACACCATCCTCTCATAGAGTCCTGGGACCAAGAACTCCAAAAATCCTCCACTCCACTGCTGGAGAACAGAGTTCCAGCAAAAGAGACCACATAACAAGAAAACCAAACCTGTCTACTCTCTGGCTCTTGACTAAAAGGCTTCAAATCCCTTTTAAACCAGTAAGAAGTTCATTCAAGTTAAGCAACAGTCCTTCTAGCCAGTGACCAGAAACACCACTACTCCTAGTTGGTAGCTGCACACACTGAGGGCAGAACTGATACACTGAAGGGACCCTGAGAGCTCCGGGGAAGAGAGCATCGCCCTTCACCAAAGTGGTGAGCCGGATTAAGGAGAGCTGGTTGGCAAAGCCAGACTGTGTTGGAGCAGCATTTCTCAACACTGACTCTCATGTCAAGGTGAATATTCATTATAAATGAGCCAGAGGGGGAAAACACTGTTTTCTGAATTCCTCAAATAAGAAAGGACTCCTTCTAGAGACTCTCTGGCAGTACATGAGCATGGCTTGCTGCTAAATGATTCATTCATCTTAGTGTTATAGGGAAGGCCCTGTTTTCTGGGCCTTTCAAATATCTTAGTTCTAATGGTGAGGAGATGAAGGAAGGTGACTAAGGATCATATTTCAAGAATAATCAAATATCAAGGAGTTTACTTACAGTTTCCTGGTAATTGTTTTAACCTAACTTTCATTGTTTCTTCATAGTCCAAATATCAGGTCAAGAGCCAAAGTAGCCCAAATGCCTCCAATATTGACTGACAGCATGTCTCCCTATTGAAGTCTGAAAGATGAAGCGGCTCATGGGGAACAGGTACAGCTAGTACACAGCTGATCCCGTGGCCTACGGCAGAAACCTCAACATAGTTTCCTTTAAACCACTAAAGCTGTCTTCGCTCAGTGCCAACAAAACTCTCTGCCCTGAGAAGCCAAGTTACCTGAGACCAGGATGCCCTATCCTTAGGAATGACCTCAGAGACCATTGTTCCAGGGTCGCCACCACACTCCTTGATTTATAAGAGGAAACAGTGTACAGTCTGGGTGAGGCATTTGTACACATCACACAGCTGGACCACAGCATTGACGTAAGGACTGGGCTGCCGGTTCCTCGTCTGCCCTGGGTTCTTCCTCTATACCACAATCCATCCTACAGTGGCTCTTTGCAGCCATTGGTAACTCTCACTCAGTATGTGTCCATCTTCTAAGATAGATGAGTTGGAGTCTAATACCGCTTACCTCTCTCCTCAATAGACTCTCTTCCTAAGTGAGGCCTCTAAAGCAGATGTGCTGTTGGTTTTGCAGGGCCCAAAATTCCCACTCTGCCTTTTTGCAAGAGCTGGGTTTGCTTCAACTCTTTGGCCTAAGGCTCAAGAGTCTCCCACATTTCCTTACCTCTTTACACTCCACTGGTTATCCAGGACTCATGCTCACCCCACCCCCATCCCTGCCTCTCCCCTCTGTGACAACAGCTTCGCACATTGCCTGTTCATAGAGTCCTGGGATCACGAACTCCAAAATCCTCCACTGGACTGCTGGAGAATAGATCCCCAGGCAGTTACTCTGTACTAAACCAGTGTGATCACAGCCAGGGTATGTTGGTAGATTTATTTCTGCTTAAAGCAATGATTTTTTTTTTTAAGTAACTAAAGCCATGATGAAATTTTATTGATTTTTTTTTTTTAATTCCAAGACATCCCAGTGAGGGCCACTCCCGCTTCTCTTTCTTGGCAAGTTATTAAGAAAAAAAAAAAATTCTAATCAACTAAACTTAATTATTATTTGGTGTTACTTGACAAAAGTAAACAGTAATCTTCAATTTCTCCCCTGCTTTTTGTATAGGACCAGATCTCAATTAATGGCATTGATTTATTTCAAACAAAAATAACGATCTCTCTTTCTTTATTCTCTGGTTCCCAATTGCAAATCCCACAATCTCTAATTAACAATGATTTATTCTACACAACTATTCTTTCTCATCAATTCCCAATATGCATCCTCAGTGCTGCTTCCTATCCCAACTAGAGACATCAGAGTTCCTCTAAAACCCAGCAAAATAGATGGCATTCAAAGCAGGCCAACATCCAGTGGAGAGGTAGTTCAGTGGTTAAGAGCACTGGCTGACCTTCCAGAAGATTCGGGTTCAATTCCTGTCTCTAAGCTCACTGCAGCTGGTGTCACCCATGGGCAGCTGGTCCTGGTGGTACACAAAGGCTAGCTGAGCAAGCCACGGGGAGCATGCCAGTAAACATCATTTCTCCATGGCCTCTGGTTCAGTTCCTGCCTCCAGATTCCAGCCCTGACCTCCTCCACTGATAGACTATAACCTGTAAGGTGAATAAACCCTTTCTGCCCCAGGTTGCCTTGGATCAGCGTGTTTTCTCGCAGCAACAGAAACTCTAAGACAAATGATAAGTGCAATTTTCATTCAAGAGTTGACCATGGTGGGCATCTCCCACAGTTACCGCTTTCCTTATCTAGGTCTCCCTAGAAGTAAGGCAGAACCTCCACAGAAGCAGGAGAAATTGGGTAGGAAACATCTATATTTAAGAGATCAAAAGGGAAGACCACCTAGCCATCTGGGAGTGTGTGCAAACCACCATGGATCTAGCTCATCTCTCAGTTCACAGGTGTTTGTGTTGGAATTGGAGTCCCACCTGAGCATAGGAAGGAGGGATTGTGGGAATTGTAGTCCAGTTCTCCTCTTTAGCAGAAGAGCAGCAACAGGCACTGTGGCTAGAGGCCACATTCTGGGTGGAACAACAAGGCTACACACCCTGTCTCTATCAACTTCTCTTTGATGAAATGGATTCGGTAGACCTACCACCTTCCATACCAAAACATCCTTATTTACAAAATAGGATAACAACTGCACAAACCACTTAGTGAGGCTCAAATGAAATATATGTATGTATCTATAAAGAGGGGGAACACCCAAAAAAGAACTTGTTGCTTCACAATCATTGATAAACATGTTTCCTTATAAATTAGTATCCGAAGGCCATCGAGGTTACAAGAGATACTAGATTTCCAAGCCTTCCCATTCCACACCAGGGCTCTCCACAGTGTATCCTCCTCCTCACATCTGTGCAGATCTAGAAAAACATTCCTATAAATTACATTTAGCAACACACATCAGCTGAAGCACTTGCAAAAACCATTTACCAAGCCAGGCAGTGGTGGCGCATGCCTATAATCCCAGCACTTGGGAGGCACAGGCAGGCAGATTTCTGAGTTCAAGGCCAGCCTGGTCTACAGAGTGAGTTCCAGGACAGCCAAGACTACACAGAGAAACCCTGTCTCGAAAAAACAAACAAACTAACTAACTAACTAACCATTTACCACATTTACCAGGAATAACCTGGCACTGTGTGCCCTTTAACCAACAACTCTGCATCTTCACATATGCATACACACTTGTACACACACACATGCACACAACGTGTGTTCCGGTTGAAGGCACAGCTGTACCCTTGCCTGCACCTTCACAGCCATTTAAGATGGTGTTGCTGTTGTTCTCAAGAGCTGTTCCTCTTACTGCCTTGAGAAGAATGATGAGTTCTATCCTTGCTTATAAAATGGTACAGGGATGACCACAGAGATCAGCCTCCTTCCCAGTAACAATCTGATGAAACTACACAAAGATACAGCCAGGTACCAACTTCCTCCGGGAAATGTGAGCATTCGGAATCCCATTTCTTCCTTTCATAGGAAAGAATCTAATAAAGAAGTCCATTTTTCATGCCACTAAAGACCAAATGAGGCCAAACAAGTAGTCTAGAATCAATTTGAAACAGAAAGTAATTCCATTATCATCAATCAGAGCAGTGTGCCCTTATTTAATAGTAGTTCGCTAAGTTTTGAGCTGTCTCACGCAGTGAAGAAATTCAAATAGACTATACATTTTAACGTCAGATGGAAGGAGAAGGGACAGTAAGCTGACTCACCTAGACGGCTTAGAGGAGGGTATTTAAAACTTTTCCCTGACTAGTCCCTATAGTGTGAGAGTCCCGGTACTCATTCCAACATCTCTTGTGGTGTATAAGGTGTGAAGTAGATAAAAATATCCAATAGGGGGGCTGGCGAGATGGCTCGGTGGGTAAGAGCACTGACTGCTGTTCTGAAGATCCTGAGTTCAAATCCCAGCAACCACATGGTGGTTTACAAC
Organism: Montemys delectorum; assembly: GCA_019843815.1. Lineage (NCBI taxonomy): Eukaryota > Metazoa > Chordata > Mammalia > Rodentia > Muridae > Montemys > Montemys delectorum. The sequence goes on from JADRCD010238576.1 coordinate 15,617, forward strand.
CACCCATAATGAGATCTGACACCCTCTTCTGGTGTGTTAGAAGTCAGCTACAGTGTACTTATGTATAATAATAAATAAATCTTTGGGCTGGAGCAAGCAGGGACTGAGTGACAGGGACCAAACAGAGTGAGCGGGGTTGACCAGAGCGAGCAGAGGTCCTAGAAATTCAATTCCCAACAACCACATGAAGGCTCACAACCATCTGTACAACTACAGTTACTCACATGCATTAAATAAATAAATATTTAAAAAATATATCCAATAAGGAAGGGATAGAGTATATAAATGGTGGCATCGTCCCATAAGAGAATACTCTACAATCATCAACATATTAGCTATAAATCTATTGTCATGTGAAGTTGCTTATGAGGAAGAGCAGTTGTTGTTATCAATAGTAAGTTTTATGATCCCAGATCAATAAAAATCTATAGTAAGGATAATAGTTCACATGAATAGTTATACATAGAAAGGAAAGGTTGGAAGGACATACATCAAAATAATGAGGTTCTTTTCTAGGTAGCAGAATTATGAGAGACTGTTTATATCTTCTAAATGTCTACATTCATATGTTTTACTTGCTTTAGTAATAAAATACATAGTAAATAGTACACCAGAAAGAGACCTCCCCAAAACTAGATCATTATGTCAATCTCTCAGGAGGCAGAAGCGGGTCGAGCTCTGATTTGGAAGGAAGGAAGGAAGGAAGGAAGGAAGGAAGGAAGGAAGGAAGGAAGGAAGAGGGAGAGAAAGGGGAAGAAAGAAAGAAAGAAAGAAAGAAAGAAAGAAAGAAAGAAAGAGAGAGAGAGAGAGAAAAAGAGGGAAGGAAATAGAAAGGAAAGAAAGGAAGGAAGGAAGGAAGGAAAGAAAGAAAGAAAGAAAGAAAGAAAGAAAGAAAGAAAGAAAGAAAGAAAGGAGGGAGAGGGAGGGAGGGAGGGAGGGAGGGAGGAAGGAAGGAAGAGGGTGGAGGGTGAAAGAGAGAAGGAGAGAAGGAAAGAAACTTTTTTCAAGCTGAGCCTATGACTCAGCAAAGATTGGCACATAAGCACACGGGCCTGAGTTCACATCTCAGCACCCACTTAATAGGGAGGCGTGGTGGCAGGTGTCTGTAATTCCAGCCCTGGGAACTAGAATTAAAGGCAGAGGACAAAGACAAGCAGATTCCAGAGGCTCACAGCCTAGCCAAAATGGCAAAGTCCATGTTCACACTAAAAGCTCTTGTCCCAAAAACTAGAGTAGAGAGAGCCTGTGAAGACAAAGGGTTGTCAGCTTCTTTGTGTCCCCGGTGAGCACTCCTGCATTCACACATACACCATACGAAGACAGGAAGAAAGGAAGGAAGGGAGGGAGGAGAGGTGGGGGGGGGGGGGGGGGGGGGGGGGGGGGGGGGCGAGAGAGTCCTAACTGTATAGTGCTTAGCTCTGCAGCAATGTACTTCACACCTGGGTGACCTAGGAAAGTAAGGCGTTGCTTCATTTCTTCCAACACTGGCTAAACCAAGCTACCAAGGAAAATCAGAGGCAAAACGAATCAAAACACGAATGCTATGATCTCAGTTTCTGTCCCTAAGGCTCATTGACTCTTCTATTCGGTAAGTACTCAGCATGTATCAAGACTCTCAGAAGCACACAAGGGCGTATGCACAGGCCCTGCTAGGACAAGAGGGACCCACTTTAAAAGATCATGCTACAAGGGACATGCATGAAAGATGAGAAGTAGGGAAGCGTCATCCAACAATGAAAAAAGCTCAGCTGAGACTCAGTGCTGGAAAAGTGAATTCTTTAACTTTAACCCTGTACAAAAAACCAGCTCCAGCCATGAGAAATGGCTCAATAAGCACATAAAATCATTTGCTGTTCTTCCAGAAGACCTGAGTTTGATGCCAGGCACATGGTTGGTAGCTCACCAAAAAACCAATTCTAAATGGATTCTCAGCCACCTTGTATGCCTATGGTACTCAGATATACATGCAGGCAGAACAATCATACACACGAAACAAGCAAATTTTGAGAAAAATAAGTAAATAATACCATCTTCCCTCTTCTTTAAATGCCTGGCACGAAAGCACTAAGTTCCCAGGAGCTTAATAATATGATATTAAATAATATGATATGAATAATTGGCTAAATATTCAAAGGAGAAACTGGCAAAGCTGAGCAACTAACAAATAAAAAGTTAGAATATGATGTTTCTAGAAGAAAAAGCTAGGGGTAAATTAGTCACCCTGGTTTTTCTGTAGAGATCTTATGGAAACACTGTTACATTCTTCCTATTTGGTTTGGTTTTTGTTTTGTTTTGTTTTTTTGTTTTTTGAGACAAACTCTCATGGAGCCCTGCCTGGCCTCCCGCTCACTATGTATGATGTATGTATGTATGTATGTATGTATGTATGTATGCATCCAGAGTCTGGCCTTGAACTCCCGCTCCTTCATCTGTTTAGGCACAGGCACGAGGCACCATGAGGTCAGTGCTACATTTTTATGTTAGAAATATTTAAACTGTCTGGCTTATAAATTCCGACTAGGGAAATGGACCATTAAATACTGTAATGGATAACAACAATAAAAACAAACAAAAGCACATCTAAAATAAATTTTCCTGAATGCTTTTGCAGATGAGCAAGCTTTTCAAGGAGGACTTGTATACAAACCTCTATGAACTTGGGAGCTGGCTACTTAAGTCCCTTCTAAAGCCAAGATCCCACAGTTTTCATGATAAACACAAATAACCAGACAACCTTAGAACCTGTACACAACTGAACCGAAAATGTGACACTCAAACTTGTCACAAGAAGTCAGTGTCCACGGAATGTAAAACTCACTGAGGGTGTCCAGGGCACAGATTTCTGGAAAACCCCAGACTGAATTCTTCATTCATGTCTGCACAGCTTTCTGATTGTTTTAATTAGCTGCTTATTTAATAATTCAGAATGTCCTAAATAAAATCTGATATTAATCCAATATAATTCTTTTGCCTCCAAAATGCATTCAGCACATAGTGTGTGTAGCTAGAGTAAGAAGTGCTGATGCAGCTCTTGGCTCTTAATATACAGCAACTTTTAAATTGATCTATTTTGGGGCCATTATTTTTATTTTCAAAATATATAATTGTTATAATAGCCTACATCTCACCTCCATGCAACCTTTACCATCTCTGCCTTTTAGAAAGAAAGAAAAAAAAGAAAGGAAAATAAAAGGAAAGATATATCAATATATATATATATATATATATATATATATATATATATATATAGTGAGTGAGGACTCCAAACCTATTGATTTAGGACCAAATCTAAATAAACCCAGAAGCCCTCTCCTTCTGCACATTGAGTTGAACAAGGTCAGACAGGGCATCTTCCAGATGAAGGGTTTAACTGGACTAACCCTTTCATGATAATAATGTATATTTTAAGATAGCCACTAAAAACTGTCAATGCTCATTTAGTAGATCAATTCCATTAAACACTCTGAACTTCTCCCCAGTTGTTAATCTCATCTATTACAGATGCTGTGTTGATGGGAAAACTTAAGCTATAACTTAATATCAAGTTGCAACAATTCTAGATAACAATTCTAGCCGTAAAATTTCTTGTTGCCAGGCTGGAGGCATGGCTCAGTGGTCAAGAGCACTGACTGATCTTCCAAAGGTCCTGAGTTCAAATCCCAGCAAGCACATGGTGCCTCACAACCATCTGTAATGGGGTCCGATGCCCTCTTCTGGACTGTCTGAAGATAGCTACAGTATACTCATATAAATATAATAAATGAATCTTTAAAAAAAAATTCTTATTGCCAAAAACACAGACAGACAGACCCTAGGAGCTTTCTGGCAATTGGTATCAATGGTAAGATACATAGAGTGTGTGTGTGTTTGAGGGTTTTTTGTTTTTGTTCTTGTTTTTTTATCTTTTAAAATACACACATTCTTGTGTCTAAAGTAAAGTTTCCCTTTTGTAATTATTGGTCAAAGACTAATCAACCCTTATACAAGCGAAAAGTTCAGGTTCAGATTTTAGTATCAAACACAGTGTAATTGAGTAAGTAGCTTCTCTCAGATGGATAAAAATGTGAAGCTTGTACTTAACATCTAGGTGAGCAAGGTAAACAGTACAACGACGGGCTAATATAAAAATAACACATCCATTAATCAGGTAATGGGGAGTTTCAGAAGGCTCCAGAGCCCTCTTCCCCGCCCACCTCGACTCGTCTGTTTGAAGCTGGGTCTCTGAAGCTATTTTTACGCGGTGATTTAGCACCAAAGTCCTCTGGGTGATAGTTGAGGAAGCAGATGCTGGGGATCTCGGGGCCAGCCTGGCTCTGACTCACGCGTCGGCTCCGGCTTTGTACTCACATGAGAGGGGGTGGAGCGAACGAAAGGCTGACTTCCCGCCCTGCTGCCAGCTTCCTCAAACTTTCCACTTACGCATTTGCCTCCCTTACCAACTTCGTTTGAAGTTCCCATGCCAAAATCCTGAACGGCATGTTCCCAGGATGCATTAAATTTAAAAAAAAAAAAAAAAAAAAAACAGGGGGGATTTTTTCTAAAATAAAAAAAAAACAGAAAACTAAGAAGAGACCATCTTTTTCCTTTTCTCTCTCTCTCTCTCTCTCTCTCTCTCTCTCTCTCTCTCTCTCTCTCTCTCTCTCTCTCTCTCTCTCTCTCTCTCTTTAATTTTCTTATTCCCTAGCCCCCAACCCCCTTTTGAGTTGTTCCTCGCTGAGAGATGGCTCGTCCTGGCATCTGCAGGAGAAAGATTTGGGTATGGAAATGGCATTGGAAATGTTCCTCTCCAAGCGCCAGCCACAATTCCTACTGGGGAATCATAACCCTTCCCAGCGTTTCCTATCGCCAATTACTGTGAAATCATTGAAGGTAATAACACCCACATCTATTTGGAGATTACATTTCAACTGTCAATTAAAAATTAACATTTATTAAATGTCCACAAGATATAAATCTTTATTCTTTCTTACTGTATCAGAGCTGACAAAAATTCAGAGTAGTAAAATCTATGATGCTTAAATACTTTTTATACGGGATTTAAAACAGAAACATGGGCCATGTTATGGGCTGAGAATGTGGTTTCTCAAGTAGCAGTTTCTATTAAAGCTAAGCTTTTTACAGAGAAATTAAATTCAATAGCTAGAGTTTTACAGAGCTTTACTATAAGCTACTTTTCATTTACTCATTTTAAAACAATTGGACCTGTAAAGGTAATTTTTTAATTCTGGCTTTTATTTAAATCACTGAGATTTTCTTCTTGAGTGCCACTGTAACTTCTGTGGTTTAATAACCACCTGGAATAATTAATTTAGACTATTTTTACAGTAGGAATATGTAGCAATTGTGAATATCTTTTAGTTAAAATGGATGTAAATCTGGTTTCACCATCTAGGTTTAATCCCAGCAGTGTGGATGAATGATAGACCATCTTCATGATAACTATCATATTGTTCTCTGGGTAAGGGCTCATCAGTTGACTTCACTCTCACTACATAAATATTTCTTAGGTCTGAGAAGACGGCTCAGTGGTTAAGAGCAATTTCTGCTCCAGCAGGGAACCCAGGTTCTGTTCCCAGTGCTGGTGTGGTAGCTCACAACTGTCCAGAACTTCAGTTCCAGGGGATCTGATATCCTCTTCTGGCCTCTTTGGGGACCAGGCACACATGTGGTGCACATACATACCTGCAGACAAAACACTTACATGCATCAAATAAGAAGTATTCCTTGACAGCTACAAGAAGGAAATATATTGCACCCATTCGTACCGTTCTGGAGGGAATGAGGCACATTAAATGAAGAAAACTATGTCTATGAAAACAAAATGTGCTGAGATGCTCAAAATGAACAAAGGGAGCAGCTTAGCCTCAACACTTTCCACACATAGGACTGCTGCATCCCAGAAAAAGGACACACCCAACCAGAGATGTGCGGCTCCAGGTGAGGTTCAGTGATAGAGTTCATAGGTTTGATCCCGAAGCACTAAAAACAAAAACAAAATTTTGCACAAATACTAAAAGAAAAACACACACAAGGGGGAAAAAAAAGAACATACTTTTGTAGCTATAACCAATGCTTAGAGGCTATATATACTTAATTCAGTAATATATACTTAATTCAGAAATTAAGCAAATCTGAACAACTATTTGTCCAACCAGGCAAAGAGGTAAGTTCACTATTTACATATAATTTTTAAAAGATTTATTTATCTATTTTATGTATATATATGAGTACACCGTAACTGTACAAATGGTTGTGAGCCTTCATGTGGTTGTTAGGAATTGAATTTTATGACCTCTGCTCACTCTGGTCAACCCTACTCTGGCCCAAAGATCTCTTTATTATCATAAGTACACTGTAGCTGACTTAAGACCCACCAGAAGAGGGCATCAGATCTCGTTACAGGTGTTTGTGAGCCACCACATCGTTGCTGGGATTTGAACTCAGGACCTTCGGAGGAGCAGTCAGTGCTCTTACCCACTGAGCCATCTCTTCAGCCCCACATATAATTTTTTTAGACAGGGTTTTACAATGTAGCCTGGGTGTCCTGGAACTCACTATGTAGACCAGGCTGGCTTCAGACTCACAGAGATTTGCCGGCCTCTGCCTCTGAATGCTGGGATTAAAGGCATATACTACCATGCCCAACACACACACACACACACACACACACACACACATACACACACACACACACATATTTTTAAAAGCAAGGTCTGAAATACAATGGTACATATTAGGAAAGGGGAAATTGTTTTAATCAGTGGTTCTTAACCTGTGGGTGGCAACCCCTTGGCAAACCTCTATCTCCAAAAATATTTACATTACAATTCATAACAGTAGCAAAATTACAGCTATGCAGGAGCAATGAAAATAATTTTAGAGCTGGGGTTGTCACAATATGAGGAACTGTGTTAAAGGGTCACAGTGTTAGGAAGGTTGCGAACCACTGGTTTTAATGAACACATGAACCCTGGTATATAAATCACCTCACCTCACCTGTGTCCTAGGCAGTACCCACAAAGGGAAGATATTCTGTCGCTGTAATGTCCCCTTATCCCATCACATGGCCTGGTAGTATAATACTGAAGGCCAATTCCCCAGCATCTCAAGGGTTAAACTCTTTGCTGTACCTAATTTTGAAAAACTAAAGCAACCTGCTTAGGCTAGTTCAGCAAGGGAACCAACCATTCCATAATGAGGCTTGGCCTCTCCTGTCCCAGTAGAATTAATTTTGTGCGGTAGGACACCTAGATAAATTAGTTTTGCTTTAAATATTGAGTCCTAAAAGAGTTAAAAGAGGGAGAATATCAATCAATAATTTTTACATTAACTACTTTGTATATGACAAAACAAAATTAACTTTGGCATTATAACCCCCTCATCTGGCATTGCTGACTGGCTCTGAGTTTTGAGTAAAGAATTAGATATCTTAAAAACCGACCGACATGAGCACATGTTTTCTTGGCTCACTGTGGGTTTGTATGTAAGAGATGTAATGACTACCTACCATACATACAATTGTGTAAACACAATTACTACTTAATAAAGCCATCCTGTCCTGGAAATAAGAATTCTGAAGATATAGAGACAGGTTTCTGAAGGGTTTTATTCTCTGTGTGTGTATGTGTTGTTTGTTTTAATATTGAAGGTACTCAGCTTTAAATTTAAGTGAAAATAATATCTTAGTGACTAACGTTAGGTACATTTTAATTGGTGGGTTTTTTCCCCAATATCTACCCTTCCCTTTCATAAAACTGACTTCTACTGAAGTATCTTTATGGAATTAAAATCACTTATACAAGTGACAACAAATTTAGACTAAAACACTAGTATTTTAATGGTCTTTTCAGGTTAAATGCCTATCAAAACGTAAATAGACGATCTCTTTTCCAGCAAGATGAAATCGGGTTTTTGACCTGGCCAATTGCCCATATAAACAGCCTTTAATACTATTTGGTCATCTTTTGGTAATTAAAATAGCATATCACAACCACTTTGAATTTACATCCATGTGACAAGAGAGTTATTTAAGACATAACTGTGGATAGAGGAAATGTCTCTTTAACAGATTCTTTGACGAATACGTCTAACAGGAAGCAAAGTCTTTCGACCGCACATAAAAACAAGACGCAGTTGAACAGCGCCACCCAGAGGTAAGAAGTTTTTAGCATCTGCAGATGATACCGCGACCCTTAATGCTTTCTCAGCCGTCCTTTTCTCTAGTAACATATCAGACATCGCTGGCGCCTGGGTCAGTACTGAAATCTAACATTTTAGTAAGTAAAATTAAGTGTTTTGCTGTAGAAAAAGTGCTTTAGTTCTGCTTCTTAATTCCTTTCTTTTGAGACAATAGGCACATACTGAGTAACAGGCAGACCGCCTTCCAGAAATGCATCTAGTCCACCCACCTTTCTTTAAGCCAACGAAATTATTAGGAAAGCCCTTTTTCTTTTTCTTTATTGTTGTTGTTTTGTTTTGTTTGTTTTTCAAGACAGGGTTTCGCTGTGCAGCCCTGGCTGTCCTGGAACTTACTCTGTAAACCAGGCTGGCCTCGAACTCAGAAATCCGTCTGCCTCTGCCTCCCAAGTGCTGGGGTTAAAGGCGTGCGCCACCACTGCCCGGCTTAAAGCCCATTTTAAAGAATCATTTTGTCCCTACTCCACTATTTCCATACACCCCTAATTACATTTTTGTCTGGGTTTGTTGACCTACTGACTGCATATTTCTGAACCAAGATTATACACCATTGGAAGAGATCTTAAGAAATCCATTGAAACCCTCCTATCACCACCATAAAAAAGAGGGTTACATACATAAGAACCCTGGGCAAGTACAAGAAGACGTGGCAAAGAGTACTTTTATTATTAGTCTACAGGAATAAGTTTGACTTTAAAAAAAAAAATCTTATTTTGTGCACGGATGTAGTGCAGGCAAAACACCAGACACATAAAAATAACTTTAAAAATTTTAAGAGTTATTTTGGCCGAAATCAGAATGAGCTTGCCGATCTGTGATTACAGAATCGGGGTACCCTTGAACCCAAGACAAGCTGCTGCTGCACTGAGCTACACTGCAGGAGAAAGGCCTGGTGCTCCCCACTGCCTTCAGCCGGCTCAAATAAACCAGCACAGGCAAGCTTTGTAAAAACTCGTCGAACTGGTCTCGGGGTTGCTCCTAAGCAGAGGTGCACGCGCGCGCGCGCGCGAAGCCAGGGCTTTGCAGGCCGGGTGTGGGGGGCTGTAACTGCGTTGCCATGGCTCTCTGTCACGCGTTCCAGTCAAGACCCCGGCTGCTGCTTTCTAATCGCCTGAGAAGCAGCCCTCGTGTGACAAGAATCAGGCTCCTCTGCTCTGATCTGCATCTTCTAACAATGAGAAATGGCTTTCCATAAACTTAAAAGAGGCAGGGAAATGGTGCCAAAGCCATTACTTACTGCTTCGGGTTGGAAGGAAGACACCTGTCCCTTTTTAGACCAGTAATAAAGGATAAAACAATGACAAAGCCGTCAGCGTTTCATCTGGAAAATAAAGGGAATCGGCTGGCGCTCTCCTAAAGAAAAGCAAAATGCCTTCACTTCCCGCTCTGAAACCTGCATCAGAGTCTAGCCTCGATTTCACGTTGTGCTCAACCTTACAAAATGAGAGACAATTATACTGTCCTGAAAACCAATGCAGAAGGATCTCCTCGTGTCTTCACTTTCCTCTAAAAAGCTCCCCTTTCCTCTAAATAGCCGTGTCACTGTCCACATCAGTACTTTGGTTTGAAGCCGCTTCCGGGGTTTCTGGTTTTGCAGCCTGCGGTTTGAGGTTGGGCAGGCTGCAAGCTGCAGCTGTGAGAACCCCAGGCATAAGGCTTTTGGAGCAGGCCTTGGGCTAGCTGCCTCTCCAGGGGTGGCACAGCGCTCCCTAGCCTGGTTTAGAAAACCCACAGCAGATACCGCGAAGGCCCGTGCGCGCCACCTAGTGGACACTATCTGCCTGGGGCGTCATCAGGATGTGGTGGGTTATATAGAAATCTGCAACCCCTGTAGTCCGCGGATAAATACAATTTCCTTCATAATATAGTCGAATCGATGAGGAAGGGAACGTCTTTTAAAAGAAAGTGGCAAATGAGTCAATTCACAAAAGCTTCAAGACTGCCTTTTCAAATATAAATATTACTCAGCCCTCCTTTTAGGGCTCAGGGAACCCTCAGGAGAAGAGGAGGCACAAAGAGTGTAAGAGCCAGAGGGTGGAAGACACCAAGGAAACAAGACCTTTAAACACAACCCGGCTGATGCACACATGAGCTCACAGAGATGGAGGTAGCACGAACGTATAGGGTCTTCACCGTCTGCACCAGATAGGGTCCTAGAGCTGAGAGAAGTGGACACATTCGCCCATCCCTAACCCAGAAGCTATCTCCAATCTATAACCACTTGAAAATGAAAAATTAGTTTTCTCCAAGGAAGTCTCACTGGGGAAACCAACCACTCTTAAGGGCAGGCTCCATGCCCAGCAGGAGACGCCAACAGAAAATGAACCCGGTGGAGGTTGACTTTGGGAGTCCCTTGTCTCATAACTGCCTGAGCTTTTATTTAAATTACCTTTATTTTATTACTATTAGTTTTACTTTATAGGTTTTGTGTACATACTATGGATTCCAGCTTTGTGTTTTTATGGGAATTCCTGACTGTGCCAACAAGTGGGTCTCTGCGTCTCTGTCTGCTTCTAGTGCCTTTTCCTGTGCTCTTTTCCTTCTGTTTGTTTTGCTATATTCTGACTTGTTTCTGTTTTCTCTTATTATATTTTATTATTATCCCTTAGATGCCTGGGTTTTTTTTTCCTAACGAAAGACAGAAAGGGAGTGAACCTCGATGGGAGAGGAGGCAGGGGAGAGTGAGAGGAAGGGACCACAACCAGAATATATTGTATGTAAAAATCCATTTTCAATAAGAGAATATATATATACATATATGTGTATATATATGTATATATATATATATATTAAATGTCAAAGTGCTGTGTTACCTTTATGGAGAAATAGGAAGCATTCATAGAGTATTTGACTGGCATGCATGAAGCCCTGGGTTTGAGTCTCAGCAGTGCACAAATCATGCCAATAATTTGATTTTTATCCCCCCCAAAATAGATCTTTCTTGCTTTCTCCTGCTTTTTTTCTGCACATTTTTATTCTGGATGAAGCACTTCACTTTTTTTTCTTAGCCAAATTGTGTAAGAACTCATTGCAACCGCAGTCCCTAGGAAGATTCAGACAGATCTGAATTCATGTCCCACTTCATGTGGAACTAAACCTTTTTTAAAACCATCTCTTGTTAAGATTTCCCCAGCTAGACGGTGGTGGCGCATGCTTTTAGTCCCAGCACTTGGGAGGCAGAGGCAAGCGGATTTCTGAGTTCGAGGCCAGCCTGGTCTACAGAGTGAGTTCCAGGACAACCGGGGCTACACAGAGAAACCCTGTCTCGAAAAGAAAAAAAAAAATTATTTCCTAATTGTCTCATCTCTGTGAACAGTACTTCTAATTGATTGGCATTAGCTGCCTTCAAGGGCTTCTTAAATGTTGACTAACTAGCTAGGACACAGATGACAGCTCTGTCAGGATAATCTAAACACACCAGCATCCCTTCCAAGGCACAAACTACACACACAACAACGATGCCTCTTTACCAGGCTTCAGAAAAGCCAGCCCTTTGTGCAGCAGTCACTAGATCCTCACTAGCCCCACTGAGTGCTTACAACAGCTAAGCTTGAGAGGTAGGAGCCTTAGTGATACAAGAAATCAGAAGAGTCAAGCCGAAACCCCACCCCAGCTTCTGGCTCCAGAGTTTAGAAGCTGAGCCATTATGTATATGACACTCATCTATCTTCTCTGTTGTGATTATGTAAAAACTGTGCTTCAATCTTATTGCTGGTTGTATTCCATCCCAGTGCCTCCCTTTTCCAAAAATCAGTTAACGATTTATTCCCCCATCAAATTACGTTAGATCGTTGCTAAAGCTATTTGACTTTGTTGTGAGTGCTTCCCACTTTGTTCCTCAAAGGATGAAGTTACTACAGTCAAAAGATTTGTACAGAGGAAGGAAAAGAAATCACTGATCAAAAGACCAAGGTAGGAAACTATGCCAGCTGACTTCTGGCTGAGTGCAGCAGAGCTGTGCAGGGCTGGGGGGGGTGGGAGGTCTGGTGCTACCCTGTTCTTTGAGTTTGTTTGCTTTTTGGGGTTATTTTTTTTATTTTTTGTATTTTTTTGTTTTTGTTTTTGTTTTTGTTTTTTCAGTTCACCTGACCTCTTTAGACAGTCTGATTGGGAAACAAAAACTCTTGCAGCTCCTCAAGCTTCGCTAAGGTAGGCAAAGCAACTCCGCAGGAGCCACCTGCCAGCTTCAAATCCAGGATGAGAAAGGAATCCCAAGACTCTCAAATATTTAAAGATGTTTAAAATTGCTCTGGAGACGTTTGAATGCAGAAAGGGGCTTTTCAAAGGAGTGGAAGGCTTCACAATCTCGAACCTTCGAAATAGCCTATGAGTCTCTAAGTCATAAGGCAGACAAGTGGTATGGAGCTCAGATAATGAAATAACCTCTCAGCCGTGAGGAGAAATGCACTGGGGGGAGCGGGAGGGGGCCTGGTGATAGAGAGCTTCCCTAGCATGCACAAAAGCCCTGACTGGGAGGGGAGAGGGAAGGAGGGAGGGAGAAAGGGTGGGGGGCACTTAAACACAGAATGTCGTTAATACAAAGGTAAGATCATCAGTGGTCATGTCAAAATGCATTAGGGGAAAAAGTTTTGCACTTGACTCGTGTTTTGGTGAAAGTCTACCAACTTTATGATGACCAACAGACTTAGGAGTCGGGAAGGAAGAGCAACGTGGATCTCTGTCCTAAGTGAGGGAGGGGCTCAGCCATCAGACTTGGATTCTCCCTAAAGCCCAGCTACTTAGCCACTGTGAGCTGCTGGCTGGTGTGTAAACCTCTCAAGCCCTCAGCGGCTCAGCTGTAAAAAGAAGAGAGAATGCTTAACCCTATGTCACAGGATCATCTCGAGGCTTAAACTACTTACTGTCAGGTTTCATCCATTTGGATCAAATGGTCACAGGCGCACTGGGAAATAAAAAGGGAGAAAACCCACAGGCTGCCAACACTCACCCCTTTCCACTCATCTCTGCGTCACTCCTCGGCCCAACTGGCTTCTTTGTTAATCATTCACCTGGGACTCCCCTAGAAAGTCACCAGGGACCTAGTCACCAAATTCAAGGAACAGGGTTTTGTTTTGTTTTGTTTTGCATCAGTTGTCCACGTTACTTACAGATTCCTCCTTGAAACTTCGGTCCCCTTGTCTTCTTGGATGTGCAGGTGCTCCCCTGCGTCACCACTGCCCAGTCTGGCTTCTGCCAAGCCTTTGTAATGTTCCTCCTGACCAGCAAGACCCTCCTAACTGTTCTTTGGCCATCCTTTCCTCACAGCCAGTGTTAGTCCAGACATGGAAATCATAGCATCTCCACATAGCGTCTTCCGCAGAGTCAGCACGCCAACTCCCATTCCCTTTGGCTTTCGCATCACCTCACTCAGAGCTTGCCTTCTTGCAAGCACCCCCGTGGTTCAGAAAGTGGTAAGTGGTGTTGAGGACCAGGCTTGCTTAAAATTTTCAATTTCCTAAGGGTGGCAGGCAGTATGGTTTCGGAGGGTAAGGTCTCCGGGGCTAAGAAGCAGCTGGTAGAAAAAGCAGGCGGTACCGATGAGTCCAGCCCAGTTAAGTGTTGCAGTTGGTGAGCATGAAGACAGACCACTCAGAGGCCAGCAAAAGAACATATGGAGTGAGAAGATGGAAAGATGGCTCAGTGGGTAAAGTGCTTCTTCACTTTAATCCCCAGTAGCCATTAAGAAGCCAGGCACAGATGGATGCCCCTATAATCCCAGTGCTGGAAGGCAGAGACATGTAGGTAGAACCCAGGGCTCCCAGCCAGTCTAGCAGTCTAGTCCAAACATCAAACTCCAGATTCAGTGAGAGACCGGTCTCAATAAATATAAATAAATAAATAAATAAATAAACAAATAAGGTGGGTAGCATTAGAGGAAACCACTCTACCTGTACCTCTGCTTATACGCACACACACACACACCCACACATACACACACATACACACACACACACACACACA